>LZPO01097681.1:32663-45417 GCA_001675575.1 Neotoma lepida
CTTGCCACAGTCCCCATAGGGTGAACTCCTCAATCTCAACGACTCACATTATTCCTTTTTATTCCCTTTTTAAGCACTGTTTATAGTACCTTATATTTATGTGACACCTATCTTTTTGCTGTGGAAAAGACAGGAAAAGAGCATTGTCTGCATCCTCAACAAATCTGTAATCTTTCTTGAGAAGACAATCCATGTCTGGATGCCAGCTTGGAAAAGCAGGCAAGTGCACACAGCAATCTGAGGTGGCCTAGCAGGAGCTAGGGACCGGTGGGGCAGGCGGGGCTGCCCTGATTGGATTCTAGGGCACCTTGCAGATGCTGTGATGGTCCAAGGCTCTGCCAAAGGGGAGGGGAGGGAAGGGTGTAGTTGATGAAGGAAGGAAGACAAGGGTAAAGATGCCTCTGTGGACAGCACAGAGGGACGAATCAGCCAGTGTGATGGAAGCAGGCTCAGGCAGAGCTGCTCCTGAGAAGCAAAATGACAGACGGGCAGGTNGGAGATGGAACATGAGGAAGGAACTGTGATAGACAGCCTTGTGGCCCTGGCAATACACCTTAGAACACACTTCAGAGACTCAAGGATNAATTACACTACACCCAGGCCTTGGTGAGAGNGAATAGCAAAGGACGGTAGAGTCCTGATGGTGCTGGTCACTCAGCATGAGGCAAGAGGTAGCCTTAAATCTTCATCTTTACCTGCTGTCGAAAGCCCTGGCTTAGGCATGATTCTTCAGTTCTCCTATAAACTCTTGAAGGAGGCTCACAAGATGATTTCAGAAGTAAAGTTTGTTTCTGCACAAGCCTGAAGACTTGAGTTCAAGACCCAGATCTCACAGCAGGAGATGAGAACTGACTCCTAAAAATTGTCAAGTTTTTCTCTGACCACCACACACGCCATAGCATGCATGTACCTGTGCGCATACATGCACACACACACACACACACACACACACACACACACACACACCATTAATATAATAAATATAAATAAATAAATAATTTGCATTGTTGCAGGGAGGGGCAGCAAGCACTGGTTATTCCCACATAAGAAGAATACTAAGGAATTCCGAGTGGGACAAACTGGCGTCCTTGGTTCACTCAGGTTTGTATAAATGATGACTGATTAAGCCTGAAAATTCGGGCCATAGAGTGAGTCCCAGCTGGCTCAAGAATCTTTCTCTATCTACCCCACACTGTCTTAAGCCTTCTGACCTCTGGAACTGAGAGCCATTGTCAACACCCCCAAGATTTCCCCTTTCATCNCTGCTTCTAGGATGTACAATAGTCAGAGTGGGAAGAAAGTGGGCTATTCTGAACTTTCTGATTTTGAGGGGGATTTTGTGCAAATTAGGCAAAACACTTGCCGTTCTGTCTCAGTCTTAGGGACAGGCCTCTTTATGTGGGCTAATTTGGGTCAATCTCACCTAAAGACAATGGTGTGGGGATGCTGGGACCCACGATGACTCTGAGCCTTTCCCCTAACTCTTGGCTCGGCTGATATTGTCAGAGTCCAGCTCTTATTTAAAGTGCATAGGAGAGAGATGAAATTGGAGGTAGGCAGTGTGTATATGTGGAATAAGAGTGTAANTATTTTATAGACTGCAGCACAACAAAATTAAATACTTTTGCTTGGACAAATGAATTCCATCTTCAATGCTTACGCAGAGGGCACATGGACCCAGCACAGACTCTGCTCTGCAGAGGCAAGCACTTCAGCGTTTCCCCAGATCTTAGCACCACTCAGCACTGTTGAGAACAGTCTTACCTATTGTTCTCAGGAAGTGATCTTTTCTCTTGGCAGCCTGATAAATGACACAACCCATCTATTTCAGTAATTAGCTCANTGAGCCATTTGTGTTTGTTCTTTCTGAACCATGAAGCAGCTTTCTGTCCTTAACTCATAAGCAGTGTCACGGTGATCACGTTTTTCCAAGCTCCAGACCCAGTGCTCTTCCTCTGACCAAGGCCAGCATTTAATCCTTGGAGCTCATTTCCCGGGCCTCTCTTTGTCTCTGTGGCTCACCCAGACCTCAGAGCCAGACCAGCTCAGAGAAGAGGAACTACCAGCACATTAAGACTGACCGGGACTTGAGCTCTCCTGTTGTGAGGGTCTGCNTAAAAACCTGTTTNAATTTCCAGACTTCTACTCATTTCTGAAANGACCTTCGACCAAGGCTCTTTCTCTCAGAAGACACCCTAATATTCTACTTTACAGAGAAAGACAGAACCCATTGGAGATAAGTCTCACACGCTACTAACACCCAGCAAACAGCTCCCACATTTCGTCTCTCTGCTCTAAAATCATTGTCTCCCCCAGAGCTTTGGGTCTTCAACCCTCTTTCCATCTCAGCAAACTGCACCATGGTTCCCACCTTGACTCTTCAGAGAGTCAAGAGACACAACCATGAAACCCATAGCACTCAATTTTGAATTCCCCTTTTCATTTGAATTTGATTTCCTCAATTATTAAACAACCTTTACATTCTTCACATAAACTCAACTTTATGATTTTTATTTCTTATGTTTGTGTTTAAAATGTAACACCAGAGTCTGGAAAGATGGCTCAGCAGTTAAGCGTGCTTGCTGCACGCACCCAGGTAACGAGCTGGATGTCTCTGTATGCCTGAAACTTCAGCTTCAATGCAGGAAGAGACAAGAAGATGGCTGAGGGTTATCAGCTTCCCATCTAGCTGAGAAAAGATGAGCCTCAGATTCGGGGAGAGACTCTGCCTCAAGGGAAAAGGCAGAGAGTGATTGAGAAGGACACTTGGCACCTCTTCTGGCCTCTGTGCATGTACACAGATGCATAAGCCCCCCATATACACACAGATATATTCATACAGACACATGCTCACAGATTAATTAAACACTAATTTTTTAAATTAACACGAAAGTAAGGTAGCATTTATTTTCCTCTCCCACATTGTGCTTGCCAGAGTAAGGTATCAAAGTCATGCTACCTCCATACAATTTATTAGAAGCATCTTCTCTTTCATCTTTCATGGGCTGCACCATGAACAGTTTTGTATAGAACGTTTTATTAAATTCTTATGATATTCATTAGTAAAACCAACTAAGCCAAATGATGACTTTGTGGGAAAAATCTTAAACTATTAACTACATTAAGGTGATTACCTTAATCTAAGTGTCTATTTCTCTTAGGATTTGTTTTTTAAATACTCTAAATTTCCTAAGAAGCCTAGATTTTCAGATTTGTTTGATTCGGGTTCCTAATAGCATTTTACTATATTCGGATTCCTCATTTGTAGTTATATCCTCAATATGAATAGTGTCTGTTTGTACCTACTCAGTCCTTCTTGGTCATTCACCCACCAACACTTGCACTTCCATCTCAGAAACCATCTCATACTTGTTATGCAACTAGTAGGTAAATAGATGGCTAGATCGATAAGTATGTGTGTGCACACTTGTATAAAGTATAAAGATACGATCTCACTTAGCTCAGGGAATACTATCCCCCTAACAATCCTCCTGCCTCCACTTTCTGCATGCTGTATATAGACTTTTCATTTCACGTATTTCTGNCCTCCATTCCCCTTGAATCTTATANTTCCATTAAGAGGTCACTTTTCTTCGCCCTAAAGTTCGTTCTTCTGTGCAGGTTTTGAACTTACTTTTTGTGTTTCCATGAGCCTTCACCCCTTACTCTTCAAAGTGCTCTTACAATGTATAGAATCCCAGGTTATTTTCTTTGGGCTCCATTGTGTCTGCTGGAAAGTCTAACATTAGTCTTGCTGTGGCTCCTTTGTATGTGATTTGTCATTTTTCCTTTTGCTTTGGGCCTTTCTGACTTCTGTTCTCTTCAGTTGGCTTCTGNTAAATTCAGCTGTGAAATCATCTTTTGCTATGTATTAGTATTTTGAGNGTATAGATTGATGTCCTTGCTTTGACGTTTTCTTGGTTTTTTTCTCTTATGGATAACAGACTATAAATTTTGTTTTATTTTTATTTTTTGAGAACTTCATGCATGAGTACTACATTTACATCCCTTCCTCTCCTCCTCCAACTCCTCCTATGTCCTCCCCACTCTCTCTCAAAATCATGACTGGTCTACTTCGATTTTTATTTAACGTCTACATATAAATGCATCCCACTGACCATTTAGTGTTGATCAGATGCATATATGCTCAAGGTTGACCACTCAGGACTGGATCACCTGTCACCTATTGGATCACCCTGGAAAAGACTGATTCTCCCTCAACAGCCATAAATTGCCTATAGCTCTTCATCTAGGAGTGGGCCCTGTGGGATTTCCCCCATCCATGTTGGCATGTTAGCTGGAGTCATCATTGTGCAGGTCTTGTCTAGATGACCATACTGTTAAAACTGCATGAGTGCAGTTTCCTGTCACACAGAGAAGACACAGTCTTGCAGCAGAAGTTCTGGTCCTCTGCTTCTTTTCTCAGTGTTGTCTTGAGT
Organism: Neotoma lepida; assembly: GCA_001675575.1. NCBI lineage: Eukaryota > Metazoa > Chordata > Mammalia > Rodentia > Cricetidae > Neotoma > Neotoma lepida. The sequence goes on from LZPO01097681.1 coordinate 37,103, forward strand.
GTCAGCATTGTGTTGTAGATGTACCCTTTGGAGCTGGGCACCCCATAGTCAGCTGCTCTCTACGTTTTGACCCATTGTGGCTTTCTGTAATGGTCTCTGTCTGCTGCAAAAAGAAGTTTCTTTGATGAAGAGTGAGAGCTACACTTATCTATGGGTATGAAAGTAAGTAGTAGTATTAGGTAGGAATTANACTAGTTTAGAAAGTAGCAGTGGTATGTTTACTGTTGGTAGAATTGCAAACTGGTGTAGGCATTATGGAAATCAGTGTGGAGCACTCTCAAAACTAAACATAAATCTACTGTAGGACCCACCTGCACCACTCCTGGGCATATGACCAAATGACTCTACATCCTACTCCACAGATACTTGCTCAACCATGTTCGTTGTTGTTCTATTCAGAACAGCTAGGTAGCCAGGCGTGGTGGTACACACCTTTAATCCCAGCACTCAGAGGCAGAGGCAGGAAAATCTCTGAGTTTGAAGCCAACCTGGTCTACAGAGCTAGCCCCAGGTCAATCAGGGCTCCATAGAGAAACCTTGCCTTGACCTGGAACTTAGGTAACACCCTGTTGCTGAAGACACTACACACTTTGGACACAGGGCTTTAAGGAATCAAACTGGAAGTGACCTGGAAGTCTACTTCCTGANGACTAGCTCTCCTGGCACCCTAAGGTGCTGTACAGATTGTCAAGGAAGTAAAGCCAGCAGTAGTGCTACCCATCTGTGATACCTACAAGCTGTAACAATGACCAGCATGACAAGACATCCCAAGGGTGAAATGATGGCACTTGTGTCTTAGGGGTCACCAACAGCTGTCTAATTGGACTTAAAGTCTCCTCATTATAAAAGAAACCATGCCTAATGCTGTAAACCTAATTATCCATGCCTATGGAGCCATGGGGCCTTTTCTCTTAACTATAGCTTATGCCTCACTCTCTTCCAGCTCTGTCTGGTATCGTCATATCTTTTAAATTGTNTTATGTCTCAGTGTTGTCTTTGTGTTACATTTTAAATAACTTCTCTGAACTATCCTTTGGTAATGAATTCTCCATCATCTGAATCTTCTATTAATCCCATTCATTTTATTTTATTTTTCAATTCTAACTCTTTTGTTCAAACACATTTTATATGTGTCTGGCATGAATCTGTATTTCCTATGTAGTAAAGCACAATGATCTGCATTACATCAATAGATATATAATATAGGTATAGATACATAATGTGCAATGATCAAATTCCAATTTTCATATAAAAATTAATCACATTTTATTAACAGCATTAGACTCTGCTAGTTATTTTAAAATACTAAAAGTCACTATAGACTATGGCTACCCAAATAAGGCTATTCAATGGGTTTTTCTTTCTAACTTTATAGGTACTTTTGTTTTCCTTTCTTATGGACAATTTTGTGTTTTATGTTTTGAACTGAGGTATAATATGTGATGCTTTCTTTTTTCTTATTTTTTATTATTATTAAGAAATCTTCTATTCCTTTTACATACCAACCACAGATCCCCCTCTCCTCCCTCCTCCTGCTCCCAAGCCTCATCCCCTTATTCCCAACTCCTCCAAGGCAAGGTCTCCCATTGGGGAGTCAGCAGAGCCTGGTACATTCAGTTGAGGCAGGTCCAAGCCCCTTCTCCCTGTGCCAAGGCTGCACAAGGTGTCCCAACATAGGCACTGGACTCCATAAAGCCAGCTCATGCACCAGGGACAGGTCCTGATTCCATTGCCAGGGGGCTCCCTAAAGGGTTCAAGCTAAACAACTATCTCACATATTCAGAGGTCCTAGTCCAGTACCATGGGGGCTCCATAGCTATTGGTCTCAGTTCATGCATTTCCACTAGTTTGGCTGGCCATCTCTGCCGTCTCTGTACATTTTCCCCTCATCATCTCGGTGCCCCTTGCTCATAGAATCCCTCCTCTCTCTCAACGATTGGACTCCTGGTACCAGGCTGTGGATCTCTGCATCTGATTCCATCAGTCACTGGATGAGGGCTCTATGATGACAGTTAGGGTATTCACCCATCTGATCACCGGAGTAGGCCAGTTCAGGCACCATCTCAACTATTGCTGGTAGTCCAAGGTGGGGTCATCTTTGTGGATTCTTGGGAACTTCCCTAGCACTCTGTTTCTCCCTATTCCCATGATGTCTTCATTTATCATGGTATCTCTTTCCTTGTTCTCCCACTCTGTCCCTGTTCCAGCTTGAACCTTCCGTTCCCTTATGTTCTCATCCCCCATCCCTTACCCTCCATTACCCCTTCTCGCCCCCAGTTTGCTCATGTAGATCTCATGTGTGGTGCTTTCATAGTCTGTGTCTAATAATTTCTGCACTGAAAAGTTTCTCTGCACTGATTCCTGGTATGTTTCTGCTGGCTGTCCTCAGATGGCCTTGTTTCCCTGTTGCTCTTCCCAGGGTTTGTTTTATTTTTCAGAGTACTGTTTTGTTTCCTTGTAACACAAATCTTAAAAGGTCTTATCATCCCAGATATTGGGGTGAAAACTGAAAGATCAGAGAAGCAGAACAAGCCACAGCCAACCTCACCTCACCAACTCCTCAGCCGATCCTGTTTCCAGGAATCCTCAGACTGAAAGCCTCTGAGTCCTACCCAAATAGATCTCAGCTGAACTGCCACTAAAAGCCTCTAGTTCCTGGTCTTCGTAGCTAATATACCTTTCTGCTTCCTGCCATCACTTCCTGGGATTAAAGGTGTGTGCCCTTCCCAAGCAAAGACGTGAGATCTCAAGTGCTGGGATTAAAGATGTGTGCCACCATCCCTATCTCTGTTCCCAGTGTGGCCTTGAACTCACAGAGATCCAGACGGATCTTTGCCTCTCGAGCAATAGGATTAAGAGGCCACCACTGTCTGGCCTCTATGTCTAATCTAGTGGCTGTCTCTGTTCTCTGATCCCCAGATAAGTTTTATTGGGGTGCACAAATAAAGTATCACTACATTTCCTTCCACAGAGTATTGCTGGGAGATTCTCTGAGGTGAATCTTCATTCTGAAAGTATCATTTCCTCTTTTATTCAGGCTGAGGGGAGCACTAACATGTCTAGGTCCATTTAATCCACATCACTGTTTTAAGTTCTCTTGACAGCTGGGTAGCAGCAATCATGCCTGCAAGGACTGCCAAGGCTGGTCTGTGTCCTACACCCCTGAGGACACTTGCTGCTCTCACTTGTACCTTCAGGGCACGTTCTGTGGAGTTTGTGTTGGTGGAAAAATCTTCCTTTACACTCTCCTTTTCTGGGGTGCATCACACAGGGTCCTGGTGTCCCAGGAGGGATGGTTCCCTGCCAGATTCCCCCTCCCTCAGCAATACTAAATGGCTCACTTCTCTGTTCTGTACCCATTATCTGCTGAAACTATAAGCTAGGGCCAAGAATATTCAAGACAACTTAGGCTTTCTGCTTCTCCTTTTCCTTAGACTCCATCCTCCTGATGTCTATTGTTCNTCCCACCAGCAATCCTGACCCAAGAACAGGTCTTCAAATTGTAATCTAATTCTTCATTGCCTGCTTTAGAAGGATTGAGTCTCATAATCTTGCCCACCATAGACATCGACATTCATCTCCATCTCTCCTCACTGCTTTTCATAAGGCAGGAGAGAGGAATTCTTAGATGCCCCTTTAGAAGGTTAATTTCCAAAAACAAGAAAAGAAAAAAGGTATTCTGTGGAGAATGTATCTCTGAAAAGAGGAATAAAGGCAGGAGCTGGAGAGATGGCTTGGTGTTTAAGAGCACTGGCTGCTATTCCAGAGGACGGGGTCTGAGTCCCAGCACCCACATGGTGGTTTACAACTGTCTAGAATTCAAGTTGCAGGGGATCTTTCGCCCTCTTCTGGCCACTGCAGACACTGCATGCATGTGGTGCACAGATACTATACACAGGCAAAACACTTATACACATTATAAAAATTAAAAAGACAAGAAAAAAGGAACGGAGACAAAGGAGCAAGAAGTAGATTGTGGATAATCTGGCTCAGAACTTGACCTTGTTATTCCTGTGGGGTTGATAACTGTCGATGGTGGAGGAGAAAAGAGAGAAAGAACAAACTGAGAAGGAATTAAGAAGAAAGACAGCTGCAGCAGGACAGACTTCCCTGCAGCTTTAGAGTCTGGAGCAGATTGAAGACTTAAGCCAAAAGACACAGGTGGTCTCTGCAGTCATTCGGTGTTGAAGGGGATCCCTTGCATCTCAGAGAAGGGCCAGTCACAGCATGGCTCACTCCCGCTTCCTGGTTCCTGGTCCCCTGGACAAAGGTCTGTAAAGTACTTAGGTAAAGCTCACAAAGCAGGCATGCAACTCTGCAATGCTGACTCACATTTCTCCAGGGAAANGCAGACAAAAGGGACAGGGGACATTTCCTGGCAATGAGTTTCNTTAAAGCAGGAAACAAAAATGCTTGTTGAAATCTACTCCTTTATAGTTTATAAACTTTCCCATGATTATATAACAGACAGACACACAAACACATGCATACACTTACACACAGACACATATGCGTACACTTACACACACACACACACACACACACACACACACACACACGTGAACAGCTGTGACCCCTGCATGAAGAGCAATCATGGCCAGGATGCCCAGAGCTTTTTGTTTTGTTTTATTTTTTATCCTAGAGACTTAACAGTCTTTCTCTTGGAAACTGATCACTGAACATCAGTTTGGCCCAAAAGGAAGTCTTCCTAAGTGGCCATGAGATTGCTTTTAATAGATGTGGGTAGTTGATGAAACCTCTGCAGGATCACCAGCTCAAATTGCATTATCACTCTGGCAGCTGCTCCCACATGGTATCTTGAAGATTTTCAAATTATGCCTAGTTGAACACATAACCCAAACCTGCCTACAGTGTGAGTGCTCCAGGCTCCTTGGGTCTCTGCGCTTGCTTTAGTATCATAACAATGCCTTTGACTATTTCTGCNGCCAGATCCTTCTGGCAACACCTCCATTACCCATCACCACTGTGTCTGCAGTTGCTCGAGTAAAGGGGCTCGGCTTTGATCAGTGGCTCTGTTTGCAAAGGTGATGTGGTTGGTCAAGGTGTTTTTGAACACTTGGAACACATCTTCTCTGGTGATCAGATAACTTTTACTATCAGCATATTAAAACTTCAGCATTACGTACTCGCTTCAGAAATCGATGGTTGAATGTGGTGGCACAGACTGTAGTCCCCACACTTGTTAAGCCAAGGCGTAAGGATCAAGGGCTTAAGACCAGCCCAGGGTGTATGGTGAGACTCTATGTCCAAAAAAGAAATGAACAGAGGAAATTGTACAAACCTGTAAACTTTTCAATTGTCCAAAAAGCTTGAGACCTTCCTTTGAATCTTTTTCTTGACTAAGAAAGTCTCTAGACAAAGNGTAAAATAAAGGTCACAGGGGTGTGGCCTTGTGAGCAGGAGGAATGGGGAGAGTGAGTCAGAGGAAGGTGCAATGTGGCAGAATTGGGGGGTGCACAACATGAACTGTGGGGGAGACAATGGCACATCTGAGGCATANCTGCCACCTGAGTGGATTCTGTCTACCTTACTATAAAATACATGGCACTATTTGAGCCAGCAGGTGTGTGAACTTTATCTCATTATCTCATATCATCTTGTGTGCCTTAATATCATTATGATTTGGGTGTGANATGTCCCCATAGGCTCATGTGCCCCAGCTGGTGGCACCATTTGGGGATGTTGAGGAACCTTTAAGAATGGAACCATACAGGAGGAAGTAAGTCTCTTGGGTGTGTGGAGTTTTTCCCCCGCTCTGTAACTGCAGGGGGATGTAACCAGCAGTCTGTAGCCCATACCGTGAACCAAGAGAAAGCTGCCCTCTCTTCAGCTGCTTCTTGTTGGGTGTTTGGTCACCGCAAGGAGAAAAGCAATGAATAAAACTATATACAAAGAAATGTNTTTGCTGTATAAATAAATAGGCAGTCATGATAGCATGTGCCTGTAATNCCAACTCTTGAAAGGCAGAGAAAGAACAGATTCAAGTCCAGCNTGGGCCACACAGCAAGTTCAAAGCCAACCNTGACTACACGGTGAGTTCAAGTCCAGCCTCAGGTACATAGTGAGTTCCAAAGCACCCATGGCTACGGTGAGTTCAAGGCCAGCCTTAGCTACATAAGATCCTGTTTCACGGAGTGAGGGAAACTTACCTGATTTTCTTCCTGCTGTCTAAAGTGACATCCAGCCAGTCTTCATCTCTACTCTTCACCCCTCACTTGGCACTTGGATTGCTAACTCCTGACTCTGTCTCTTATACACATCTTCTAAAGTGACATCCAGCCAGTCTTCATCTCTACTCTTCACCCCTCACTTGGCACTTGGATTGCTAACTCCTGACTCCACTAGAGCACATGCTTCTCCACTTCCTACCTGTGCCCCAGAGGTAGAAGAGGAGGCGTTGGCCTGGGCCTTCCACATCCTCCTGGTCTCTGACTCCTTCACCATATGTGCCACTTCCTACCTGTGTCCTGGGATTAGACAGGTGAGGTTCTGGCCCAGCCCTTCCCGGACCCTCCTTCCTCTGCACCTCCCCATTCTGCATTCACCCCGTTGTTCTTGTCATCCTCTTCACTAGAGATGACACCCCCGACCCCGATTCTCAGATAGCATTATTCTGTTAGTCTGCCTAGATGCTATCCTGCCACAGAATGGGAGAGTATATTTGGCACCTCTGTCTCACTCCAGCCTGTAGTGTGATTAGGAAACCACAGCCAGGACCAAGCGAGTTACTTACCCTTGTCCTTGCACGTCCTATTTTACTTATAAAANAAAATGCAAGGAAACAACAAAGNTTCTCACCTGCTCAGCTGCAGTGATTTACATCTAGAAGAATCTCGTTCCAAGGCAACTCCACCTGACCATTGTTCAATGGAAAGCAAATCTCATGCCCCTGTCTCTTCCCCATTTTCCAGAAGTCTCTAGTAGATGATTTACTTGGACCTCCATCTAGACTTTAAGCAGGCTCACTTCAGTACAAGACTTAATTACTCTGTCCCATGACCTTCTCATGTCTTAAAATGGAGTCACAGGGCCGAGAGCCCAGAACAGAGCCTGGTACATAACAGATATTTAATGAATGTAAGTATGTGGCTTTAATTATTTTCCTTCCTGACTCTCATTCCTGCTTTTCCATCATAATCATAAATTCTAGCTCAAATTGGTCAAATATCAAATACAACTGGGGGCNAAAATGGATTTTTTTTGTATCATAGGATGGATGGCTGGGCTTTTATCTATCGTTATGCCAAGGTTTTTGTTTTTTTTTTTAAGAGTTCTTGCTTTCAGAGGTAATTATAGGTACAATGACATAATGGCTTTGATTTGTTCCCATAAAACCCTGTGAGTTTGGGAATCAGGAAACAGGTGTGAGCCTGCATGTAGAGTGAACAAGACTGGCTTTGAATTGGTGACTGCTGAAGGTGAGCAATGGGTCTGGGTCCTAGGACACTGAATCTCCTCTACCTCTGAGTCTGTTTCAAATTTTCCAAAATGCCCAGCACAGAAGACTCACACATCTTAGAGTTGTTCCACACCCTCCAAAGCCCCCCCGTCTCCTTTAATACCCTCTGAGAAGCTGTCCACAGGACTCACAGGCGCTCTCAGACTCTGAGCCATTGGGGTGCCACACACTTTCAGCCTCCACACTTGCCATTTGGACAGAATCTCTTCCTGCCCACAGATGGCATCCCAGCTTCCTCGGGCTGAGCCTGTCAGCATGTTTTTCCAGGCTCCTGATTCCTGGATATAGCAGCAATAAAACCAACCAGGTTGGTTTGTCTGGCCCCTCTGGAACAGGCATGTCCAATTCCGAGGTTGTCAGCCTTCCGAAGAAGCTATCTTCAAGATTTCTGGAGCTAGAACTCNTGCCTCTTGACTACTAGTTCATGCTTTTATTTCCTCCCCAAATGAACATGGGTTGTTTTGCTCATGAATCTTCCCATGAGGGGCTGGACAAGGTGGCCGAGCAAAGCCGACTTCTGAGAGGCTCCAACATTGAGTATGTTGCCTGTCGGAATCCAAGCAGCATTTACTGCGGATGTTCACTTAGGATGAAGATGATAAGAGTAACGGCCCTAGATAACTGTCCCCTCTGAATGGAACACAAGTCCTGCTCTCTGCCAAGAGCCATTCTATGCAATAAAGCCTCACAGGCAGGCTGGTTCATCTGTAACACTGGTAACAAACACTGTGTACTTTTGAAAAATCTAGATGCAATACTCTACTCCAAAATTCATGCCCTCTATCCCCTTTACTTTTCCTCTCTTCTTTTCTTTAGTGTTGAGAAAGTCAATATG
>LZPO01097682.1:7619-23417 GCA_001675575.1 Neotoma lepida
TAGATAGATAGATAGATAGATAGATAGATAGATAGATAGATAGATAGATAGATAAATGATAAAAATGAAAGGTTGGGTAGGAGGGAAGAGAGAGACCCCTATTTGGGAACTGAACGGCTTACTGTGTCTCATTATGTACTGCCATGACAAAACACCATAGATGAGGTAGCTTGAATAACAGGAAATATTTTTTAAACAATTCTGGAGACTAGAAATCCAAAACAAAGCTACTAGCATGGTCAGATTCTTATGGAGGCTCTCAAGTTCTTCTGGCTTACAGATGTCTCTCTTCTCTGTGTCCTCTTATGCAGAGGGAAAACTCAGACATTGTCTTGTTAAAAGTTCTACCAAACCAAGACTTCATCCCCATGACCTCTTTTAACATTGTGGGGGAGTTAGGAGAGTTAGTGTATAGATTGGTAAAGGCACAGTATTCCCACAGCATTTAGTCTTGACTGGCAAAAGCACATCTTTCTTGGATGTAAAATGTACTCATTGTGTCCCAACCACACTAGCATCAACTCTAAACTCAATTTCAAAGTCCCAAGCAAACATTATGAAAATCAGGAGGTGGCATTCAAGATTCAGTTTAATCTACAATCCTGTAACACCTGTCAAATTGTATGCTTCAAATCAATGGTAGAAATGATAAGACAAAAGTCACCAATACAAAAGAGAGGACTTAAAAGGATTGACAGGTCATCAGCAAGTTAAAATCTTAGCCAGGGAAATTCTATTGTATCTTACGGCTCAAGTATAGTCCTCCTTGGCTAAATATTCTGCCCAGATGGTGGTTAGATGTTTGTGCAGCCACATGCTGATGTGCTCTTCAGAACTCTATTTCTCACTGTTTGGGATACAAAGATACAGAGTTTTCTAACTCTTTCAATTCTTGGATTCCTTTGCTTCAAAATTCCTCNGCTTCATCTTTCCTCTTTACATTTTATAGTGAGAAGTTAGGAAGAACAAGCCACTATCCTGTACATTGGATTTTGGTCCCAAAGTCCATGTGTTGGAAACCTCACAGGCACCTAATGCATCCCAATATGGAGGTGAGGCCTTTGGGGAAGTGTTTACCTCTTAAAGGTTTATTCCCCAGGAAGGTATCAATGGCATTACACATCTTAGCAGAGGATTTCTTGTCCGGATTTTGGTTTATCCATGTGCTTCTATGGGAAGATGCCATTTCGTTTTCCTCTTCTGCAAGAGGAGGCATTTTGAAATTATGAGGATATCCTCATGAGACAGCAGATGCAAGCTGCTTGACCTTGGGTTTCAAAGGACCTAGAGCTGTGAGAAATCCATTTCTGATTTTCATTAGTCACCCAGTCTCTGGTGTTTTGTTAGCAGCAGAGAGAAACACATTCTTTTAACACTTAACTTAGAAACCATCTAACTGGATATCCAGTTTCATCACTTGCAAACTCTGCCTTCCACGAAACACTAGAAGACACTTCAGCCAAGTTTCTCAGCACCTTATAAGAAAAAAATCACGTTTCCACAAGTTACTGTTGTTTCTGTGAAAGATCTCACTGGAATTGTCCTGGCACCTGGATTTCTAGCTTGTGTNTCAAGATCCATACAGGTGTTTACATCGCCACGTTCCATAGTCTTCTCCATATGTTTACGTATGTGCCACAGCACATCAGATGATCTTCGTAAGATTTAACTGAATATAAACTTTGGAAATGGCCTCATCAAAATTATCTGATGTATCAAAAGAATTTATAGTGAAATAGTGTGACTTACATTGACAAAATNTTCATGTTTATGCTCTGAAAATTGTCAGTAAGTAAAGCCAATATTTACACCATACAACATATACCTATTTAGAATTTCTTTTATGTTTTCTGCCCAGCCCCACCATTTCAGCAAGTATTGTGAGTCTGCTCAGTGGCCACTCTTCACCTCTTTTCCCTTCCATCTCTTGCACAATGGAGGCCTTTCTGTTGATGCACTATGGATTGTGATTTTGAAGCCACCCCTAAGGAAGATATTAGTGCCCATGCCATGTCTGTACTGCCCCAGAATATAGTCAATGCTAAAACTGCTCCTGTTCTTCCAGAGTAGCTCATAGCAGTCTTACTGGTTAGTTTGGGTGTTTAATGTTCTGACATATTGTTTTCCTCCAAGTTCAAAGCTTTAAAATCAGATAAGATTTTCTGGAGTTCTTTATATGTTTTGGAGATCAGCCCTCTGTTGGATGTGGGGTTGATGAAGATCTTTTCCCATTCTATAGGCTGCCATTTTGTCCTNTTGACAGTGTCTTTGTCTTACAGAAGTTTTCAGTTTCATGAGGTCCCATTTATTAATTGTAGATCTTAGTGTCTGTGCTACTACTGTTCGATTCAGGAAGTTGTCTCCTGTGCCAATGCAGTCAAGGCTATTCCCCACTCTCTCTTCTGTCAGGTTAAGTGTAACTAGATTTATGCTGAGGTCTTTGATCCACTTGGACTTGAGTTTTGTGCAGGGTGATAGATATGGATCTATTTGCATTCTTCTACTTGCCAACATCCAGTTATGTTAGCACCATAAAGAACTCATTAAACTAGACATAAAAAGTAAATAATGCAAGTAAAAGGTGGAGTACAGACCTAAACAGAGAATTCTCTACAGAAGAATCACTAGTGACAGAGAAACACCTTACAAAATGCCCAACATCCTTAGCCATCAGGGAAATGCAAATCAAAATGACTCTGAGGTTCCATCTTATACATGTCAGAATGGCTAAGATGAAAAATACAAATGACAGCTTATGCTGAGAGGATATGGAGCAAAAGGAACACTCGTCCATTGCAAGTGGGAATGCCAACTTGTACAGCCACTTTGGAAATCAATATGGCAGTTTCTCAGAAAATTGGAAATCAATTTACCTTGAGACCCAGAGATACCACTCCTGGGCNCATAAAAAAGATGCACAAACATACCACAAGAGCACTTGCTAAACTATGTTCATAGCAGCTTTATTTGTAATAGCCAGAACCTAGAAACAACCTATATGCCCCTCAACCAAAGAATGAATAAAGAAAATGTGGTACATTTACACAATAGAGTATTACTCGGTTGTTAAAAAGAATGACATCAGGAAATTTGAAGGCAAATGGATGGAACTAGATAAAATTATCCTGAGTGAGGTAACCCAGACCCAGAAAGACAAATACGGTATATATTCACTCATAAATGGATATTAACTGTAAAGTAAAGNATAACCAGGTTATAATCCACAGCCTCAGAGAGGCTAGATAACAAGAAGGACCCAAAGNGGGATGCATGGATCTCCCTGGGAAGGGGAAATAGAAGANATCTCCTGGGTGGACTGGGGGCTAGTGAGGATGAGAACTTGAGGGATCAGGTTGAGGGTTGGAGGGGGAGAGTCCTGAAAGAGATGACTGGAATAGGGCTTCTGGGGGGAGAGATAGAAACCTAATGCAAGGAAAACTCCCATGAATCTACAAGGTTGACCCCAGCTAAGGCTCCTAGCAATAGTTGAACAGCAGCCTGAACTTATCATCTCCTGTGATTAGATTGATGACTACCCCAATTGTTACCAGAAATCCTTCATCCAGTAATTGATGGAAACAGATACAGAAACCCATAGCCAAACATTAGGCCAAGCTTGGAGAATCCCACTGAAGAGAGGGAGGAAGGACTCTGGGAGGGAGAGGGTTCNAGAAAACCCACAGAAACAACTAACCTGGCCTCATATGAGCTCACTGCATGGACCAACCTAAGTCCTCTACATATATGTGACAGTTGTGTAGATTGGTCTATTTGTGGGTCTCCTAACAATGGAAGCAGGGGCTGTCCCTAATGCTTTGGCTGGCTCTTGGGAACCTACTCCTCATACTGGATTGCCTTGCCCAGCCTAAATACAAGGGAAAGTCTTTAGTCTTACCACAACTTGCTATTCTGTGCTTTGTTGATACCCAGAGGAGGCCNGCCCCTTTCTGAATAGAAACAGAGGAGTAATGGATTGGGGGTGGGGAGAATGGGAAGAAAAGAGGGAGGGGAAACAGCAATTGGGATGTTAAATAAATAAATAAATAAATAAATAAATAAATAAATAAATAATTTTTTTAAAAAATCAGATAAAGAATATCTTTTGTGTTCATCTTTAGTTTTAAATCAATACTTATTAAATGTTGGCTTGATTTGCTAATAAATTCATTTTCTGTTCTTTCTTTCACTAAAAAACATTTTGTTTTGTTTGTTCCTTTCCAAATTCCAAGATGTAGTGTGACAAGCTTAACTGAGGTTTCAATTTTACACTACAACAATATTGTATGGCTATTTTAACAAACAGGTGGTTTCATTGCTTCTTTTTAACACTTATGTTATTTTTCTGTTGTTTCTGTTTTTGTGTGAACATTGTTGCTAGCTGTTCTCTATTATGTGTTTAAATGATTCAAACCAAACAGTGCATGACCTTTTGTGAAATACTTCACATTTGAGACACTTGGGGGGGAGGGAACAACACTTCTGCTTTCAATTTCATGAGGAAATCATTATGTACCTGTGACTTATCATTGAAAATCGACCATAGATCTCTTCTATCCTGGTTCATTNATCTGACTTTTTTTAAAAAGAGAAAAATACATAATTTTATGCAAATTATGATGGTACATAATTACAACTTGCTCTTTTATTCTCAACCAAAATTCCTATGCCATGGGACGAAGTAACATTCAAGAAATTATTTGATCAATTTGGCTCTGGTTTGTAAAAAGCAAATAAAGGAAATTTATAATTCACCAAATGGCTTCTCCAGTGCATCTCCTGAAATAGCGATCATTTCCTCTTTCTACCTCTTTACTTTTTAATCCTTTCTGAATAGAGCAAGACTGTTTAAAGTAGTTGAATCAATTTTTATAATGAGTCTTTTAAAACCAGCTTAAACTTTAGAACGATCTAGATGTGCACAGCTGTCTTAAAAATCATACTCAGAGTTCTGTGCATCCCTAACCCCATTTTTCATTCTACAGCTTTGCCCAATAGGACGATGAGTTTGTTACACTCAGGACATGTAAACCAGTCTTGATGCATGGCTACCAACTGAAGCCTCATATTAATCCAAACATCCCTGGTTTCCTTTGCTGTACTTCATCTGCTCCAGCATGCCATCTAGACTATAATCTTATTATCAATATCTAACCCCCGTTAGAGTCGTCTCATTTCTAAGAGCTTTCNCAGGCTTTCTTTGTCTCTGATGACCTGGGCAGTTCTGGAGCACTGGGTTTATTATAGAATGGCTCACAGCTGAGATNTGCCTGGTACTTATCTCCTTATTAGTTTTGATGTGTTTAAGGGAGGAAGGCTACAAAGGCCAAGAGCCATTTCCATTATATTATTTCAATGGAGTATTCTGCCAGCTTGTCCTTACATTGTTTAGTTTAACCCTGAGCATGCAACTGACACAGTGGGTNTTATTTCAGGTTTCTTCTCTGTAAAGTTGCTTTTGTACTCTTTTCGTAATATGTTTTTAAGAGACACTAGTTATANGCAAATCANATTAAGTCATGGTCTTAGACTCCACTGCATTGGGGTGGAGATATGCATAAATAAGTTGGAATTCTTCTACATGTTCTTATTTTACATTTATTTTTCTACTCAATTATTTATATCTGTATGGACCAAATTTATTCTGTACTATGTTTTTTAAAAGCCAGTACTACAATACTCAAATGGTCAAGTTCTGCTAGATATGGCCACTGGGGCTGTTTNACTTGGCCTCTGGTGACTTGGATTCAGTTACTNCCATGTCTGTGAGTGTGTTGGTCTCTGATATTTGTGATTTGTTTGGAANCATGCCTATGGGGCACATTCTTCCCTTCTGACTCTATGCTCCAGATCTGTCTTCTTTGTTTCCTGCCTTTCCTCCTAGGGATGGGACAGGTCTCTGTTCCTAGTTCTGAATACTAGGTTATACATCAAGAGCTAAGTGCGTTCCTAAAATGTGTTAAATTCGAACCATTCTTGATGTGACTTCTATTTTCTGTTTGATTTAACTTTAGTATTAGTCAACTACTGAGTCCTTCATATGTCTCTCATATGTTGGAAAATGATGTTAATTTCATCTCATTTTATGATCCATTTCAACCTTGGGTCTTGAGTCCAGAACTTCTGCTTTGCTTATGAACACTTCAGTGGTCAGACCATCCTCAGAGATCCACCCTTTTGTTTCAGAAAAAGGGAACACAGCTTTCTTGAATAAGAAAAGTAGCAAAAATCAAACTATAATTAGTAACNAAATGCAATTGCTACATTTGCCAAAAGTAAATTAACAACCCAGGTACGGTAACATACACCTGTATTCCAAGCACTCAAAAGCTGAGGCAGGAGGATCACTTGAGCTTAGACATTGAATATCAGCCTAGCAACACAGGAAGAAACCAGTTCAATGATAAATTTAAAAAGCAAAATAACAAAATATTTTTCCTTGAGTTCATTAATAAGTAAATTAACTTCTCTGAGCCAATATTTTTCATTTGAGTTTTTTCGNTTGTTTTAAAATTTTNAATTTATTTTTATGTGTATAGGTGTTTTCCCTGCATCTTTGTCTGTGTAATATGTGCATGCCCAGTGCCTACAGGGGACTGAAGACGGTGACATATCTCCTGGGACTAGAGTTACAGGTAGTTGTTAGCTGTCATGTAAATGCTGGTATTGAACCTAGGTCCTCTGGAACAGGACCCAGTGCTCTTAACCACCAAGCCATCTCTTCAGCCCTTCATTTGTGTTTTTTAAATATTAAAATATAATGTTCTCCATCTTAGCAAACTTGTCTGAGAAATATTATACTATAGTGAAAGGCATTTGGCATTTAATTGATAATTCTGTTATGTTAAACAGTGCTGATTATACTGTGAAAAGTTCTATAAAATATTTATTTTAACCTCAACTATCTGTGTGTGGGTAGGTACACATGAATGTNTGTATGTGGGTAGGTGAACATGAGTGTCAGTGTGTGGGTAGGTAGCTGGTGTTGGTGGAGGTCAGAAACATGGGATCCCTCCCTCTGGAGGTAGAGTTACATGTGTTTGTGAGCCACCCAAAGTGAGTGCTGGGAACTGAACTCAGGTCTTTTGTAAGATCAGTATGGACNCTTTACTACTGAGCTGTCTCTCCATAGTCATTCTAGATAGGCACAATCCTAAGAACTCTTCCTTCAAACTCCATCACTTTAATTCTGCCTATATGATTTACATACACTCATATGCTCATTCATGTATACAACTAGGACCAGAATTCAATGTTCCCAAGAAGGGGAATCTTCTCCAGATGAGGACATGTTTATCCCTTTCAAGTATTTTTTATCTATGTAATTACAGAAAGGAGATTGAGAGACATTGAATTAGTAAAGCATTTTGGTGCTAGGGGCATAAACCTCTGACCCTCAGAGTTACTTTTCCTATTTTTACTTAAGATTCATTAACTAGAACTAAGAAATTTTTACAAGAAATCAATCCCTGCTGAAAACTAATTGTAATTGGGGGGTAAAAAAAAGCTCACTTTTCAGAAACAGAAACACACAGATAACTGTTGTTTGTGTGTTTGTGCCTTAGATACCCTTTGTTGTCTCCTCTTTCTGGCTCTTGGCATTAGTGACAAGGACACACTCTGTGGAAGCTAGTACCCAAAAAGAGAACAGAGTGGCATACCTGCCCATCTAACTTCTTAGAGGATCTTTCCCCAACACCTACAGCCAGCAGAGAAAGAAGTGTTGTAGGCAGGTGATGACATCTGTAGATGAAGTTAGGGATGTCCCTTTGAGTCCTCAAAATCAGTAAGTCACAAGGCTCCTCTCAGTGTACCCCCTAAGCGGGATGCTGCAAGGACGCCAAGAAACCAGGAGAAAGGCAGTAGACTCATCTTGGGAGGTTAAGGTAAAATCTCTGTTTTCTTTATCTGGTCCCAGAGGTGCCAATCAGTAGGTTTTAAGGGACTGGTAGAACCAGACCCCTATCATACTTCAAGTCTACTTAACCGGAGTNCTTTTCCTTGGATTTATAGTAACTTGCATGAAAGCATACATCACTATGAACTTGGGGAGGCAAAGATGGCAGAGTTAGCTGGCAACATACAGGGTATGAGTAAGTGTGACATCTAAGTATAAGCGAGAACCAGCACTTAGAAATCCCCTTTTACAATCAAGCTTTAATACCTAAGTGTGATCATTACTTTATGTCTGAGTCTGAGGGAACACAGGGCTTCGGGCGTCGGGAGACAGTGTATTCAAAGGTGTGTTTGGACTCATCAGTCACTTTGCATTCCTGCATCTGGTGTGTGAGAGGGCTGTAACACAGACAGACAGATAGTAAACCGGTTTCAAAGGGAGGAAATTTTCTCTAAATTATTTTTGCGAGGTTATTTTATTACTTGCTAAAGATTTGAACCCACTTCTTTACTGAGAGAAATGGCACTTTAAGATGTTAATACAGACATTGCTTTTCGTAGAAATAGCTTTTTTAGTGGCATTAAGGATTTTTGTTAATTTTGCTTTAAGTAATTGGCAAAGGCCCTAGCACTGGAAAGGAGCTAATATCCCTGATTTCCTTTAAAACTATATTTGGATAAACCAAAAGAAGATGAATCACAAAATCTCACCATAGAAGGGAACATTATTTGTTAACCCATTGACCTGAGTAAAAAAATTTTTTTCTGTAAAGGAACTTTTCTTCTTCTGTCTGAATATAATCTGATTAGGCCTCATCATTTAATTCAGCCGACGAACGGGAGCAGAAAACAACCCATCAGCCTAGGGAAAGCAGAATGAACGCATTGCTGAACATCTAGTTCCTAAGTACATTCTTCCAAAATAATGCACTAGTAAATGTAGCNTAAAGAAATACTGTATGAATATTTGCCAACTCTGGGACAGTAGGACCTAGGCTCATTGCCGAAAATCCTCTGCTTAGCTTTGCCAAACAGCAAGTCACCTGGAAGCGTTCATTTGGGCGGAGTGAGCTATTTTTGTTTATCTTTTCAAAGAGGATTTGGCTTGAAGAAAAAATACCAACCTGGTGTTTGTTTGTTTGTTTGTTTGTTTGTCTTGTTTTGTTTCATTGTTGTTGTTTTTTTTCTCAAGACAAGTATTTTTCAAATGACCACCCAAAAGAGAATGCATATCAAATTCTAGTCAGCCAACTTTCTCATTTGAAGTTGTCAGTGATGGGTAAATGTAACTGCCAGTCCGAATTGCTTGTCAGTGTGAGGCGATTTAAATTACACAAGAAGCTGCTTCACTTCAGAAGAGAGTGGCAAAGTGGTGTGCTACCATATTTCATCTGCATTATTCACTTCATTGGTGAGCACATGGTTTGTCCAGGAGATTGCTTTGATGGACATTTGCTTTCTCTTGGACTTTTGGACACGTGAATGTTTTTTCTTGTGNTGCAGATGAGAAGACAGACAAAGTGCATTGTGTCTTGGTTATTCCTTGCTGGGACATCCAGCGCTAAGTTGGTCATGGGGCTTCTGATGAGCACCCTGTAGGCTCCAGAATTTCTCTTTACTGGTATTTGAGGGGCTTTGTGGCAAATCCAGGGATGCTAGGTAGAAATCATGGACAACTGTCTCANAGCATAGGTAAGCCAGAGCTCACAGTGATCACTGTAGCCAGAAGACAAATATGAGTGATAGTTCTCTAGTTTATACAGAGAAACATGTGGAAAACCAGATCATAGCTACATGCACAGGGTATGTGTGTCGGAGTGGGGGCATGGTGTGGATCACAGGGACAAAACCCAGAGCTTGGGGGAACAGAACACATACAATGGGTCGCTGCAGGCTCCTCTGCTCCACAGGGAATTATGGTCCCAATCATCAAAGTCTGTACTAAAAGCTGTTCTTTGCTATGGTAGAAGGCACTTTCTCTATCCTTGAAAGCTGTTTGCTGTACAAACATCTGTGAAATACCAGTCCAGAGCAAAGACATTCACTATCTCCACTTGTAGGATGTGCAGAGATCCCCAGAGAATTGTCTGCAACAGTTTCCATATCAGCAAACACGNTTCACACTGGCAAATCTTTTCCAAGAAATAGAGATTGAGAACAGAGAAATGGTGTTCCTGTGGCCTACTCTGTGTCAGCTGCATTATTGGGTGCCGGAGATGCATGGCAGCAGCACAGTCGGATGCAAAGGAAAACTGTTTCCATCTTCTTAGCTAATTTTTTTGCTTCCCTCTATCAACATGATTGCACTTATTTGTAGCAATCCTTCTATCTGTGTGCTCAACACTGCTCCAGGCACCAAAATCACAGTAGCTAATTAGATAAAGCCATCTCCTTCACAGAGATTGACAGGCCATTGGCTTTCATGCTTATGATATCACAAGGCCATGATGGACAGGGACATTGTCTGCTACATGGAAAAGTCTGCCAGGGTCAACCATGAGCCATTACTGGATGCCCCTTGCTCTGAGCAGGAAAGAAAAGTGACCTGATGCAAAACATTAGCGTTGGGCAACAGAATGTGGCCATCTGCCACACTAGCAGGACCACTGGCTGTTTTTGTTCAGGGGCAGCTCCATGATACCAGTTCTACTTAGGGTTTGAGAAAGGACTGTTCAGATCATAGGAGAGGTGGTTCTTGGAAAGGCTCAGCTAATATTAAAAGAGAAAAGAGAAGATTTACAATCTGAGACCAGACTTAATAATACATAACGAATTATAGCTCTGTTTAGAATCCCCCTAGGTATCATTCCTAAGGATTCCAAGTGTTTAATTGAAATTTCTTTGGGGACAGTAGTAATCGTTCACTTAAGCATTATATTTATATTTGTGCACGAAGGAAGGAAGTCAAAGGCCTAATAGACCAAGCGAAGAGATGGGCTGCTTTGCTGCTGCAGGCCATGACGAGCTGGCAATTCCCCAAGGAGTGCTTATCCTGGCGACAGCTTGCTTAAGTTGTCCCCCAGGGACAGTGGGAGGAGGACAGTGATGTGACTGACAGCTGTTTCTTCATAGACTGAGACAGAATGCATGAACCTGGTGCTGCCTTTCTCATCAAACTATTTTCAGTCTAGAGGATTTTAAAAAAATCCTTGAGATGGAAAACTCATCCAGCCTAGATTTGTTCTTAGAAAGGCTATTTTTTTTTTTTTTTACTCCAGTGGTTAACATAGAGTGTTTTAAGCCCAAGAGATCTGTGCCTTTATAATAGTCCAAGGAAAATTAATTAAAATCTATTGTTCTAGGGCTATTTTAGCTATAAAAATTGGTGGTGGCATCAAAATGAACATCATGATGCTGTAGCATTATTGGTCCCAGCACCTCAAGATTTCCTACTTCCTTTCAGATCATGATGGGGGAGCAGGGAGTAAAGGAACCACAGCTGGTTGGTTGGTCACATGTTCTATATACCTTGAATATTGACCCAATTGCTGGTTTTCTGATTCTTGTGTGCATGCAGGGAAGTTCTTATACATAACCATTTCATTTATTGACAGATTTATTGAGGTATATTTTATAGACCAGAAAATTTCCCATTTGGGATACTTATAAGAATGGAGTATTAGTGAATGTCTGTGTTGCATACCATCACCCCATGCCCAGTGGAAGCATATTGTCTTCACCCACAAAACACTGTTCATGCCCCCCAACACACACACATACACACTTACACATTTTTAGCTCTGAGNAGCCACTGGTTTGATTTCAACTTTACATCACAATGATTTATATCCATCACCAGACAGGGTCTCCTTTTCCTTTCTCAGTTGTGAGCTCTAGTCTGTATCTTTTAATATAGTTGATATTATGATCCTTATTTTATAAATAAGGAAATTGAGATTCAGAAAGGTCAGGAAATTTATCTAAGGTCCCAAAGCTAATAGCTGAAGGATTTGAACTTTGTTTAATCTAATTCCAAAGTCCCTTTGCACTATGCCACAAAATCATTCCTACTGTGAAATTGAGCCAATTATGGATTGTTTAGAGTTATTTCCTATTACTCTTGAGTGTGTATGAGAGTGTGTGTTTTATAATACATACCTGTATATATGAACACATGCATATACAAATACACATATACATCTGCATACAAATACGTGTAATATATGTATATATACATATGTAGTATTTTCTTTACTCAGATCCCTTATTGTTATTCATATATATGTACTTATANTCATGTATATTTCATGTACACAAGTATTCTATACACACAGTCAAATGTACATAAATAACTCCTATGTCTTATGGTGACTGTGNTAGGCTTTGCTTCCTTGTAGTTTTCTGATGTTAGCATATAGAATAGATATTACCTCTCATGTGTAAAATTGTGACATTCTCATTTTTGTATATGATCTCACACAATTTACACTCAATAGGAAAATATTGCTTCTATTGAAATATAGTTTCAAGTATTAGCCACCTTGCCATATATGTAAGAATATTATATATTACACAGGATATTTTTGCTTTTCATAGTTGTTTTATAGTTCAAATAATCAGGGATATAACAGCTAAAAAATGGATACAACATCGTAACAAGTTGGACTAAGAAGTGTTTTCATAAGCATTCAGTTGCCAACTCTTTATACTATGGCAAATAGGAGAATAGGGTAGTAACTGCTTTTTGCTTTTGGAGGTTCTGTTACCAGTCTAGGTTATGTTACTCACCAATTCTACTACTGAGCTATGTCCTTGGTTTGAGCCAGAGTTTGAGTCTCTGCCTTTGTATTGAACAATTTTATACCTTTCAATAGGTCACAGAATCCTTATTATCTGTTCTAAATGGACAGTTATTAGAATAGCAATTCATAGTAGGATATGAATGTCTTCTTTTGGATGACTTAGTTGTCTATCTTTTCTATAAAATGTTATCTCCCAACAACAGTCCATTATTGATAGACTTACTTTGGCTAACTTGAGAAAATGAAACAAGCAAATCCTTACGTATGACACACTGTTCACAACAAAAATCAGTAGTATAATTGAGCCTTTCCTATGGGTAGCACCTCTGGGAAGAGGGCTTAATTTCTCTGTGATGTTGCCACTTTAAGCCACGATNGCTGCTTTCTCACATGTCATAGGGAATAACTGGAGGATGTTCCATTTGTTTTCAATTAATTATCTTTGGCGCTCAGGCCAAATCTGTAGGCAAAAGATTAGAGGTAATGTAAACTTAAGGTAAAGGAAGCCTTGCACCACTCAGTTACCTATAGTGAGGGGTTAATTAAAATAACCGGTTTCTTGGTGTTTTGTTGTTGTTTATTGTTTATTGAGACTGGTTCTCACATGTATCCCACATAGGTCTCAANACCAAGACCCTCTTGCCTTAGCTTACCCAGTGCTGGAAGTCTAGATGTGTGCCATTATCCCCAACAGTTTTGTCACTTCTAAATGACAAATTAGAATGACTTCTAAATGACAAATTCTAAATGACCTCTTAATTATTTGGTATCAATATGGTCCTAATTCACTGTTTACAAAATTTTCTGGCCAGCATCTGGAAGACTGAGATGAGAGGTTCTGAAGTTTGAGGCCAGCCTGGGCTACCTGGTGTGATTCTGTCTTAGAAAAAACAAAACATTTTTCTGACCCACAGTCATTACTTAAGTAAAAACATCCCTTTGCTCCAGTAGAATAGGCCTTGTGGGAGAGCGGTAATCAAACCCTTTTCACTCACTGTAAGCCTCAGTAGAATCTCCAAGGAACCATGAAAAGGGGATTTAAAACACTGAAATAAATTATTTCTCACTCCCTTTCTCCACACTCTCTGATTTGAAGTCTGTTCCTTTACCTCCTCTTTCTTTTCTTAGAAAAACATATTTGAGTAATCACTTCTGAGGGTTCAAAGTAGAGACAGAAGACCACCAGCTGGAACACCTACTTGATTCTAGCCACACTTAAGAAGTATTCCTTCCCCCACCCCAACAATGGAAGATACCACATCAAATCTGGATTTCAGACTTTCTAGAAAAATGACAAAATCTGGCAATATAAAGTTCCACACTCTTCAAAGGCAGGAATCTGTGACAACTGAAGAGTGNAGTCTNTTTCTAGNAGGGGTCCCCACTCCTTATCGTTTTGAAACAGATCTCTCTAATCCTTACAGCTTTTACACTGGCTCGCCCACCTTCTTTGTGTTGAATCTGCAAGATGTGATCTAATGNAAAATTNTGTGATTCCATTGAGTTTTTCAGCTCTTTTAGGTGAGCAAGTGTTGAAAATTGGTGCGTGAGCATCAAACCTCTACTTTGCGTTGTTCTGAAAGCTGTTTTTCATAGAAAGTTCAGCTGTATGATCCTTCCCCTTTGGGAAACACCAATTTAAAAAATAAGTTCTCCACAACCATTATCCCACCACCGCCTGGGCTTCTTCTTGTGGCCTTTTAGGTTTTAGGATCTTAGGCTCCTGCTCTGAATTAGTTTATGTAGCACCTTCTCTCCTCACAGACAAAGGATCTATATAGCCATGATACATATAAGAAGAAAGATGATGTGTGATTATTTTCTTAGAGTTGTAGCTAATAATGTCTTTGTGAGGTTGGATAGCCAAACTTTGACATATGTCGTGGTTGTCATAGTCGGCATTAACGTAAAATAATAAGTTATTTAATATAGGATTCAACTTTATTATTTTTTCAAGTAAGCTGTCTGTCACCAAGTTCTGAAGTGGATTTCTTTAAAGTCTCCCTGTCTCCAGAGAAAAGGGGGAAAAGGCAATGTGTCCCTGGACAGGATCTATGACTCATTATGTCAATCAAACCCCACTTCAGAAGGGAATAAAGAGATTTGTATCTCAAAGCTCCGCATAACGACTCCTTGGCTTTTCATTTCATATTTATGAGCGGTTTACTTTGAAGTGTTTATCAGCCAATGCGCAGGAGCATGAGGGAGGCTTGCCTGAAACCATACTCACGGTCTAATCTGTGAAATGCTTGCTGAGCAGGCCAGCTCATCAGCACATGCCATGCAAAAATAAATACATAAATAAATTTTTTGTTATTGGAGGTCTTGGAACCATGTCTTTATATGAACTATAAAAACAGGGATAAGTTGGTGTAACATAGGAAACTTGGCTCTGTGATGTGCAAAGGGAGTGACAGATAATTTCCTGTTTGAAATAAAACCTGGTATCATGCAGAGAAATAAAAACACATCTACATAGATTTTTCATTTGGTCAGAGGCTCCGGTNCTTAGGAATTGCCATATGATTGCTCTGAATTGTATTAAGTATTTTTTGTTTGGTAAGTCAGTTGTTTTCTCTTTTGAAAATGTAATTCTCAAATAAGTTGAGGAGGTCCCCTTGCCAAGATGTTTAAACTGCTAAATGAATACCGTTTGAATATTTCTATCTGTATTAGGACCTCATGTATACTTAAGACAAATCAAACTTGTAGAAGGAGGAAGGATGAAGAAAAATACATAGTAAAATATAAGTTTTACATTTATGGTACATAGAATTGGGACAATCTCCCCATTTTAAGCCTTTATAATTTAATTAATTCAAGAAGTATTTGTTGTGCACCTATCCTACTAGACCCTCGACTTACAATGGCTTAAAGCAACCAAAACTGCCTAGGAAGGGTTGGTAGAGCAGAGGGAGAGGAATACTTAAGCAAATTAGTGTCAGTATAGCACACAGTTACCTACTGAGAGCAAAGATGCTCAATTCTGTTCGTCATAGTAGACCCATGNATCTGTGCACATGTCTTGAATATTCAAAACACAAAATGTGCTTGTAGAAATCATCCTAGGGCTGGTCAAGCACTTGGCTAGCATATGGGAAGTCAGATGTCCATCCGCTCTCCAGTATTGGGGTGGGGGGATAGAAAAGGAGTTGGGGAGAAA
>LZPO01097684.1:0-11217 GCA_001675575.1 Neotoma lepida
ACAGAAAAAAGAGGTGGCCACGAAAGTATGTAAGATGAAATTAGCTAAACATTTATGGATGCTAACATACCCACTTGAGCTGCTGGGCTCCCCAGACATGGAGTGGGTTGAGTTGTTTGCCATTGACTTTCACCATAATCTAACAAGAAAAGTGACAAGAGAAAACGGAATGCACTCCTCAGGATGACACAGGTGTATGGGTATTGAACTCCTGCCCCTCAGTATAGAACAAGACAGTGTCCACTTCCTTGACCATCCTTTTATATGAAACAATACTTCTCAGTTGCCAGATTGGAGACTAAAATACTCTTTAGCTCATGGTCCCTCACCAATCCAAAGCAGAGGATGTTAATGAAGCACTGAGGCAAGGAAATTCTCTCTCAACCAAGACTCAACTCAGATACAAACCATAGGTAAGTTTCCATAGGAAGAGTCACTGAAAAGAAAATCTGTCCCCCAGACTTGGGTGCAAAACCTATGCCTATGTCTAAGGCAAGAGAAGGAAAAGTAAGATACTTCCGACTCCCAACTCAAGAATGAATGCCAAGTAAAAAGCAACAAAGAATATTACTAGGAGAAGATCAAAGTCTAAAAGAAGATGGACACCACAGGGACTGTTGGAAGCTGCATGGGAAACAGCAACACTGAAATAACCAACCCCTTAAGAACTCCAACTCCCACATTAAACACAAGATCTCAACAGTGCAGTGATGAAGAAATTTGAAGCCTGTGAAGGAAACTCAACAAGTTAAATTCCAAACTATGTCACTGAGTAGATGAGTCAACCACTCCAGCCAAGAGCTCAACGGAGAGGCATGTCCATTTCTCATGCAAATACTATCTACTTCAATCTCTGCTGTTTCTATGCAACCCATATCTGACACATAATACATTAAAAAATAAGCAGGAACATAAAACCCAATGTAGAGATGACTTAGCTGTTGGAATTACCAGACATAGACTTTAAATTGACCATGATTTTTTAAATAAAATGATCAAAGTAACCAGCATGCAAGAGGAAATGGGAAATTTCACCAGAGTTTTTAAAAAGAATCAAATATAAATGCTGGCAATTTAAGACAAGATTTCAGGGATTAATTCCTTCTGTGGTCTTATTGTAAACTGGACTCAGTCAGCCAAGCAAGGAACCAATGAGTTGAAGACAGGTCAGTTAAATTTCCACATGCCTAAACGCAAAAAGAAAAAAGAATGAAAACATGAGCAAAGCATGTCAATCTACAGGACAATGTCAAGCCGTCTAACATGGGTGAAATTGAAGTCCCAAGAAGAGAAAAGATGATCTTTAAAAAGGCAGAAAGAAAATGGTGAAGAAGACTCTAAAACATAATGAAGGACTAGAAACTATGGNTGCAAGAGGCTCTTCATACNCTGATTAAAATAACATAGCACACACATGACAATACACCCACACATCCATGTACAACCAGAGAAAACTGTTGAGATTAAAAAATTATACTTCAAAGGCAGAGAAAATAAGCAAAGAAGAAATAAAGGTAATTATAACTTTTCATCAAAAACTATACAAAGAGGAAATCAGTGGATGATAACATTGAAGGACTAAAGGAGGAACATCAGGAATTTCAGACATGAATCACCTCCCTCAACACTTCCCAGATCCACCCCTCTTCCCTACCCATCCAACTTTGTGTCCTTTTAAAAAGTCTTCAAGATAAATTTGTGCTGTGCAAATATTCTCAAATGTATGGTCTTCCACAGGAGCGTAGTCAACCTACCAGTTGAAGATACCAGTTTATCAGTGATGAGGGAATTCATCATCAGTATACTGTCTATACTGTCGATACAATGAATATTAAAGAGAAATTCATAAAGCTAATATAATATGCTAGAATATGGAAATTTGNGTTCATTTAAATAAATAAGGAGGTAAAATGTTAAAAGCAAAGGATAAATATGAAGGAGATTATTTCTAATATCTTTAAATATCATGATAAAAATTATTAATGGTATTTTGAAGTTTATAAAATAGGTACAGAAGTAAAACAAGAGAATACAGGAAGTAAATTATTTATCATTTGGTTTGTACTTAAATTGGTATAATATAAGGTCAGATAGACTATAATAAAGTAAGGATATATCAAAATCAGAGTAACTATCTAAAAAGAAATATAAAAATAAGTTAATAAGAGATACAATGGAATCATATAACTACTAAATAAATCCCCAAAAAGACAATAAAAGGCAAAGAACCTATGGCTAGACAGGCCCAGGCCCAGGAGAGAATCTACTACTATTACATTGCTGGAAGATGTTATGCAAGCTATTGGAGGAGAGAATTGCTCATCATTAATGCCCAGCTGTGAATCCTGCAGGCTATAGTAATGACTGCCCTATTGAGACATGCCCACTGGTGCAATAATGGCATGACTATCATGGCACTAGCCATGATTTCTTATTAGATTGAAGTCCTGCTCCACAAGACAGAGCGCTATGCCTGGCACCATTATTGGGCCAAGAACCAATGGCTAGACAAGTCATAGGACTTAGGGGAGACCCCATTACTACTATGTTGCGAAAAGGACATAGTGTGAAACTGACTCCTAATGACTTGTCCTTAATGCATCATTCTACCCTCATCTGAGATGCTTCTATTTGTAGTACATGGTGATTAACACAGAGACCTACAATTGACCATGCTCCAGAGATTAAGAGACCTCCGAATGCTTAGCCCTGAAAGTAATACTATACCCCACTCTTAAGACTTGGGGATCCTTGTGGAAAGGGGAACAAAAGGGGAAGAGCCAGAGGCAGTAGATGACTAAAAGGAAATATTATCTTCAGGATATAGCAGGGCATCTTCACACATGAATTCACAGTGATTGCAACAGCATGTGGAAAGTCTGTGCAAGCTCAAGTCAGACAAAATCTTAGTATGAAGAGAGAAGTTGGGCACACAATCCTACCCATAGCCCTGCAGCTTCTGGGAGAGGAAAAGACAGTTGCTTTTTTATCTAAGACTGCAGCCTCTGATAAGTTGACTGTACTCCAGTGGAAGAGTGAACATCAGAGAATATTTGCTCAGCGCAAATTGGTCTTGAAGAGTTTAATTTTAAGAAGGACACAAAGTTAGGTGGGTAGGGAAGAGGGATGGATCTGGGAAGTGTTGAGGGAGGGGAGAGATATAATCAAAACACATATAAACTCTCAAAGAACTAATAAAAATGTCTAGAGCAAAGCAAAACCCTAGCCAAAACATTAAAAAGTGAGGCTGATGCATTGCTATTAGACAAGGAATGGTACTATTGTCAAAGATCAAGAGGATTGTTATATAATGACAAGAATTGATTGAGAAGACAAAACAATCCTAAATATGTATTTATCTAAGAATGCAAAATCAAAATATACCAAACAAAAAAAATAGGGAGAATAGGCCAATCCCAATTACATATGGATACATTATCATTCCTGCCTCAGTAATAAACACAAGTAGGTATTAGAGCAGTTGAGGGCATGGAAGACCTGGAGAGCATGCAGGTGAACCTAACTTAACTGAACTTTGCAGAACTTCCAACAGTAGCAAAANATACATTTTTTACATGCATGCATGTGGTGATATTTTATCTGTGTCCCCCAATAAAATTTATCTGAGGATAAGAGGAAAAAGCCAGCCGCTATAGTATATATAGTAAACATAGAAGTCAGGCAATGGTAGCACACACCTTTAATCCTTGCATTCGGGAGACAGAGAGTCATCTGGATCTCTGTGAGTTCAAGGCCACGCTGGGAACAGAGCCAGCTGTTGGTGGCATATGCCTTAAATTCCAATAGTAGTTAACCATGGAGGTCTGGAGGTCTGTATAGACAGACAGGAAGTGACAGAGCTGGGCAGGAGGAGGAAGTGATGTAGCTGGATGGTGAAAGCAAATGAGATAGCAGAACAGAAAGGCATATAGGCATGGATATACAGGANGTAGCTCTCTCTTTGGAAGCTGCCGAGTTGGTGAGGTAAGGTTAGCTGTGACTTTTTCTACTCCTCTGATCTCTCAGGCTTTAACTCCAATTTCTGGCTCCGTGTTTTTTATTTAGTAAGACTGTTTAGCAATTCGTCTATACATGCATGCAGCATGAAAAATTTACCAAAAAGAGCATGTTCTGGGCCATAAATAAGAAAATGTAAAATAATTCAATGCATATGAATTTTGTTCTCTACATGCAAAATCTATGCTCTAACAATGGAAGTTAACTAGAAAACAACTAAAGGAAATCTTGAGTTCTCTACGTATTTGGAGATTGAATAAACAATAACTTACAAAAAATAGAAGGTTTGATGGAAAAAGGAGAAATGGCTGAAGTAAAAGGAAAGAGAAAAAGAGGAGAGGTGGGAAGGGAGAGAGGAGGGAGAAGGGGAAGATGAGAGAAAGAACAAGGATGCCCTGCAATGTCTCTTATTTGGATAATAGGCTGTGGGCATCTTTTGGCCTCAAGGATCTAAATGTAATCAAATTAGAGCCTACGGGAGACAAATAGAAGTGAGTCTTCTGATCACAGTTCTATCCTAAACACTGTAGGATTGGGCGATCTTAGCACCCAAGCAAAGAATCTTTATTTCTTATGGTTCAAGACAGTGTCAGAAAGTAAGATTCTCTATGGTTAGAGCTGCTCAGTCCACCTCTGACCTAGACAGCTTGGTGGACAGGCCCTTGAGCACAAGACTCCCTCACACTGACAATGCTTACCTCAAACACGTACCCCCTGAGCTTTGCTTTCCTGAAGAGAGATCTACAATGCAGGAACCTTCTCAGCCATACCTAAGAGCAGTGAGGTAGCCAGAAAGTTAGTATCCTGCCTGAGGAGACCACAATCAACAGGAAAGTGAGAACCAAATGGTAAGGATGTCAGCCCCATCTCTCAGGGTCATTCTCGTGCTTCTCAGAAATCTGAGCAAAGCCAAGCCCTGCTGCTCACAACAACACATTCTCAATTTCATTCTCTTATCTTGCCTGTTCCTCATGACTGCCTGCAAGGTTCATCTCCCAGAAAAACCCCTGCACCCCAAGTCTCTTGTCTTGGGCTCAACATAGACTCCAGATCCCAGAATTTCCTGCCAGGACAGAAGTNGTCATTATCTTTGCTCCTGATCTTCCATCAGAATAGTCATGCACACCAGATCGAACTTTCAGCTTGGTCATTTGGGGCAGTTGAAGTCAGGGCCTTGTGCACACTAAGAAAGTAGTCTACTACTGAGCTTCCCAAGCCTTTGATTTGGTCATTCTTAAAAGAGAAACAAGCCACTAACTGCAGGGAGATGGAAGAGACCGGGTGAAGACTGTCATCCCAGGGACTGGTTATTGCTTTTGCATTTTTTCCACTGACATTAACACTGAAGAGCCAAGAGCATGTGGTCAGCCAGCCAACAGTCCTCAAGTTATCTAATTCCCAGGCCTCCTTCAGACACATAAAATATACATATGCAGAGAGCACCTAAAAATGGAAATGGAATCATGACAAATTTAAGACATATTTTGGACCTGGACTGTCCCTGACAATCCTTCGTTTGATTTTTAGAGGAGAGAGCTGGGACCACGTGCCCTGACTTAATGACCCCTATGACTAAAAGCAGGCAAAGAGCACAATAAGCCCAGGCTTGGAGCAGTTCCCCAAGCACACAGCCAGCCAAGGCTTCCTCCCCTCCCTGCCCATCCTGACCTCTGCAGTGAGTCACCCCTCCTCCCTCCAGCATGGCCACCAATCCATCAAAGGAAAAGAGACATCCTCTCCCTTTTAGGAACAAAACATCTTCAAAGCACTGACTTCAGAGCTGCTTGTGGACTTCCTAAGGGCAATCAACAGGGCAATTTGGAGCTTTCCAATTCCTTCACCCCTTATTGAGCCTCCTGTATGCATACATAACACCAAGCAGGACACAGGCGTGACGGAAATCCAGCCCTAGTCTCAGTGAGTTCACAGTCAAATGGGTGAATGAGTATGAACATCACAGGAAGTTGATACCNTTGGGNTTTTACAAAGGGCTTTCTGCTAGCATCTTTTCAGGTCCTGATACTCCAGAGAGCAGATGAGAGACAAGGGCTACTGATGTGCCTGGAGACCAGTTCCAAGTGGAAAACTGAGCTAATGAGACAGTGAGGAGCATAAAGAATAGTAAAAATTCAACAAGGCCCTCAACTGTGGGTTTGCTTGTTGAGTTGGGTTTTGTTTTGTTTGCAAAGACAGCTTCCTCCATTGACCTCCAGCCCTATGGCTGTAGCTGGAATATGGTTTGTTTTGTTTTGTTTCCCCATGAAAACTCATTGGTGATTTAATTCTTCAATGTGGCAAGATAGGGANGTGGAACGTATTAAGTGNTGTCTGAGTTAGGAGGGTATACACTGACTAATGTCTTCCTTGCAGGTATGAATTGTTAGCCAGTATGTGAATTCAGCCCCTTTGCTTTCTTCCCAACCTGTCTGCTTGCCCTCTGCCACAAAACACTCACCAGAGGGCAACCAGATATAGTTGACCAAACTTAGACTTTTGCCATACTTGAACTTGGAGTCAAATAAACTTTCTTTTATCAATTACTCAGTCTATATTCTGCTACAGCAACAGAAAACAGACTAAGANATCTACCCATGCTCTGGGGCCATCTCTAACTAAATAAGT
This sequence comes from Neotoma lepida, assembly GCA_001675575.1. NCBI lineage: Eukaryota > Metazoa > Chordata > Mammalia > Rodentia > Cricetidae > Neotoma > Neotoma lepida. The sequence continues at coordinate 6,640 of LZPO01097684.1, forward strand.
ACCTCCTTCTATAAGGTCAGGTTAAGNCCACCACTGTGTGGTCACCTAGGCTGGCCTATGGTGACTCAGGGAGAAACTTGCTTGGCATGCATTCATTTTCAATAGATGTGTAACCCACACCTCACCAGTGCCAGGCTCAATGCTGCCCTTATTAGCCCTGGGACTCATCCATTTTTTTTTTTATATCTGAAAGTATGTCTCAGAGAGATGTTCTGATTAAAGATGNAAGGAAATGGAGACTCTCACCCTCTCTGCCCTTGGGATTATCCCATGTCATATATATACATATAAAATATATAAATATATATTTCAATATAATTACCTAGACCTTTCTAGGTCTTAAAAGATTTCTCAAGTCCAAATCCTTATGTATCTGTACATTGCCATACTGAAGCAGATTAAAGGAGTGTGCACATACTTCAACATTCCTCTTCTCAGGAGATGAGGTCAGAGCCTNGTCCCATAAGGGTGGCGAGTCCTAATGACTGAGTCATTCAAGAGTGTAGCCCAAATGAGATTCTGAGAGTTCAAGACTTGGGCATTAGAAGTCACCCAGCTTCTGGTTGACTCTCTTCTTAGGATACTCCCACTCGGAATCTAGCCACGGTGTAGTAACAGACCCAAGCCACATGGAGAAGCCACACAGAAGTCTTTGGTGGAAGTACCAGCCAGCTTCCTGCATCACCTAGCAGCCTTATAAATAAAGCATGTCAGACATTCAGCCTAGCTTAGTGCCCAGACAACTACATCCCAGCCACCATCTGACTGCACCTGTACAAGAGACCTTGAGTGAAGCTTGCCCACACAATACCAGCCAACCCATAAAAGCATAGGAACAATCATAAATTACTGTTATAAGCGCTCATGCGTGGTATGTGATTTTTATCCAGTAATAATAAAAGCACATGCTTATGAGAAACTGATGAGAACCAAGCCCTGTGTCCTCCCTCGGTAAGGAACTGACTCATCTAACCCACCAGTCTTTGCTTCATGGCTCCTTACTTCCTGGGGGGAGGGGCTGGAAGATTCTAGATAGATGCCTACAGAATGCATTTATTGGAAACATTGTTGGCAGAGGCTGAGAAGACTCTCAAACCCGAGAGCTGCATTGTACAAACCATTATACAAAAAACAAATAAAACAAACAAACGAACAAACNAAAACCCACAAAGCTCAAAGAGTAAAAGTTNAGAAAGTTGGTGCACCCCTGGAGTTAGCTCCCATGACTCTCAGTCCCCTGCTCCAGCTGTAACTCAACTTGCCATCCATCTGCTCTGGAGCAGAGCAAAGTCTTCAGCATAGAGTCTGCCAGACATAAAGCCCTTCTCTTGTCAGGCTGCTCTGAGAACCTCAGCAACACAGCTTAGAAGTTGATCTGATGTCCTCAAGCTTATTGCACTGCCTGGAAGGGCAGCTTTTCAGGTGACACCCTTTGAATTGTTCAGTACACCTGTTTTGAGGCTATACAACTCTGTGCCAAAAAAAAAGAGTATGACATAGGCATAAGTGACCTAAGCACAAATAAAATAGCATGTCATCATGGACCAGGTTACAGAAACAGCCTGATACAGTGTGATGAGGCAAGTGCCCTGACAGTATCATCTCTGAAGCCTGGGGAGACACAAATGGGCCGCTTTNGGGAGAATGAAGCACAGCAGTATCATTTGAACTGACTCTAAAGAATAAGCGGAAATCAACAAAGCAAGAAGTGGGCGTCGGCTGAGAGTCCAGTTAGAGGGAAAGAGCTGGTAAAGTGGGCTTTGCATCTTTGAGTGCTCTGGATGNCAAATGAGTNAGGCATGGGAGAATGAGAAGGGAGTGAGAGACGTAGGCTGACAAGGCAGGGCTTATACTCAGGATAAATATTTGGAGCTGTGTTCTGTGGGATGAATCAAATGCCATATAGCAATGTATTTCACAATGCATATTTCACAACAGTGACTTTGGCAGTGGGAAGATTCAATCAGAAGTGTGCATTAGTCATATGGAACCAAATGTCACTCTGAAAAATCACAGTGGCACAGATCAGTAAGAATTTATTTCTCATTCCTACACTTGCATTTTGACTAAGTGTGGCTNACTTGGGTTGGAATTAGCCACAGGAATTGGTCCAAGGCTAGGAATAACATTAAAGTCATGATAGCTGAGACTAGAAATGTTCCATGCAATATGGCAATCCCTAGATGTGTGTGACTACGATTTAAGATCCAGTTTCCCTACATTGCATTAGCAACATTTTCAGGACTCAAAAGCCGTATGTGGCTATTGGTTACCATGTTTGCCGCAGCTGCACAGCACAATTCTGGATCTGGAGGAGGGAGTCAGGATTGAATGCAGCACACACTGTCAGATTGCAAGCATCCAGGACCTTTATTCACCAAGCATCTCTCTCTCGGGACTAGAAGCAGCTTTCTTATATACCCTCTGAAAATGACCCTGCCACATGCCTCAGCACCCAGGGTCAAGGAAAGGTCAGCATGCTCCAGGAAGCCACAGCTGCAAAGCACTTGTCCTCTCAGCACTCAACGGAACAACCTGAATAGCATCACAGAACTCAGCATACAGGAGGAGTGGGGGCACATTTAGCTAGATTGCTTCCAACAATGTTGAACATCACAGAGTCAGAAAAAAATTCTGTTGGACAATGCTGACTTAGTCATCAAGCTATGAGTAGCATCTCATTTTCAAGTTCTATAAATCTGTATTAATTGCCAATCTCTTCTGAAAGTAATGGCCACAAACTTAGTGGCTTAAAAGAACACAAATTTACTCCCTTCTGATTCTTGGCATTACAAGAGTAAAATTAACATGGTTACAGAGCCACATGCACAGCTTTCTCTCTGGAAGTTTCAGGGTAGATTCAATTTTCCTGCCTTAGCTTCTGGAGGCAGTCTGTAGTCACGCACTAGGTGCTGAGTCCGGCTTTCTATGAGATCTCAGAATTATGTTGGATTCATTCATATAATCCNGGATAATACTTCCATCTCAAGATCCTTACCTTATTCACATATGCAAGACTGCTTTCACCATATTAAGCAATAATCTACTTACAGGTTCCAGAGATAAAGAAGTAGGCATCTTTAGGAGGCAGGNTATTATTCAGCAGACCACCATGCTTAATGATGAGTGCACAGCTCTGTTATAAACAAAGTCCATAGAATCTTAGAGCACAAATGTTGAGATGTTATGCAAATTTCAAAACTCAGATGTCAGGAAGGCACAGCATGCAATGCATAACATGATGAAAAACATATAACTGTATTAGAAACCTATGAGATGACCACAATAAAGCAGTTGGAAAGAGAGGGTGCTCCTCTATGTGTCTTTGAAAATAAGCAGGCAAGCAAGGGCCTTAGAAAAATGGCTGATTCAAGGAACTATACAAGATGAACTGGCAGTACCATATTACCACCAAAATGTTCTTAAAAAATATATAATAAACAACAATTCACAGTGATAGTGAAATATCAAAGAGACACAAGAGTCAACTAAAGCACCCAGTGGCCAAAACTGAAACAATTTGAGTCATCACAGAAACCAGTATTGAATTAAAGTTAAACATATAAAATAAACATCTATATGTCCACAGTAATATAAATAAATGTGTGAACAATTAAAATAAGGGGGGAGAGACAAATATCTGTGTTAAAAAATGAACTCAAATAGTTTATATAGACACTCCAACTTCAAGGAAATGAAGCATACCTCCCCACTTGTTGAGTTAGGTCATGGTGGCTTCCTTCCACTGGAAGAGAAATGGGAAGAAAGACTAACAGAATGAGGAGAAAGCTCAACAAATNATCCCTTGGACAGGTGATAATGGTTCACATCAACAATGANAGGTAAATTTGAGAGTATGTACCCTTGATACAATGTGAAGTCAACATCACTTACCTCTGTTGTGTTCCTCCTGAGAACACACCACTTCCATCTAGTGATGAGGACAAGAAACCAGACAAATAACAATAGAGGAAGAATTCCATTCAAATGTTCATCAATACTCCTCAGAATTGTCAAGAGTGTCAAAAGCAAGAGAAGCCCGTGAAACTGTTATAGGTAAGAGAAGGTAAGGAGAAGTGAAGGCTAAGTGTGCTGTGGTATCTTATGTAAGATCCTTGGACAGAAAAAAAAAAAGACTTTTGGTTAAAACCTGAATAAAGTATAGATTTTATAAATAATGTGTAAGTATTGACTTGTCATTGTGGCAAGTAGCCACACTAATATTAAATATTAATACTAGAGGAGATTGGGTTTGGGAAACGTTNGAACTCAATTGTATCTTTGTACTTTCCATTCAAATTTAAGTAATTATAAAATAAAAAGACTATTTCAAAAATAAGGAGGGCATTAAAGCATTGATATGAGGGGAAACATCGTTAACAATCCCAAGGAAAACAGTACTATTGGATTGCTTGGGTCTAAAACCTTAAGAAACCGCCAGGNGGTGGTGGCACAGGCCTTTAATCCCAGCACTCAGGAGGCAGAGGCAGGTGGATCTCTGTGAGTTCGAGGCCAGCCTGGGCTACCAAGTGAGTTCCAGGAAAGGAGCCGCCAAAGCTATGCAGAGAAACCCTGTCT
>LZPO01097685.1:34614-46907 GCA_001675575.1 Neotoma lepida
TTTTTCCTTTCTTTGAGATAGAGTAGCTCTCTCTGATCTAAAACTCAGTATATAGACCAGGCTGGCATCAAACTCACAGAAAACTGATTACCTTTGCCTTCCAAATGCTGAGATTAAAGGTATGTGCCACCCTACCCAATCTATGGAAATATAAGAAATAAGAAATATAAACTTTCCCCTTTATCACTAATGAATCTACTACTATTTTCCAATTCAGACTCATGTCTTACTCTGTGGAGAGGCAACAAGTTCTAGAATTGGGTTGCCCTTACTCACTCATTGCTTCGCATAAATTCAGACAACTTGAACTCTTCAAAGCAGAGAAAGAAGTCATCATTCCCAACACATGAAGAAAGATGAATAGTGAGCAGTCCTTTTAATATTAAAAGCACTGCATTTCAAAGAACACCAGCTTCCAAACATGTCATCGTCTCAATTTTCTAATTATGCAGATGGAAAAAGAGGTGGAAGTAATCATAAAAAATCAGCTGTGATGGAACTCTGCCCCTGTTTGGATACGTGTGTGTGTGACCATGCATATGTGTATGAGTGTGTGTGTGTGAGCGTGTGTGTATGTGTGTGTGTGAGTGTATGTGACCATACATATGTGTACGCGTGCATGTGTGTGAGCGTGTGTGTGTGTATGTGTGTGTGTGTGTATATGTGTGGATGTGTGTGACCATGCATATGTGTACACATGCATGTGTGTGAGCATGTGTGTGTGTATGTGTGTGTGTGTGTGTATATGTGTGGATGTGTGTGACCATGCATATGTGTACACATGCATGTGTGTGAGCATGTGTGTGTGTGTGTGTGTGTGTGTGTGTGTATTCTCTACTACTAGGTAAAATCATTTGAGAAACTTTTTTTCTTAATGAGCATTTATCCATTCTACCAAAATTTTTCCTTTCATTATATCAAACTTTTTCTACCAAAGAAATGAGGAACAAAAGAGTTAGAAATACATTTCAAAAAAAAAACTGGGGGGAAAGGAGCAGAAAATTCATAGAGCAGGGCACAACAGTGCCATATAGGCTGTATAAGGCCCTTTTGTATTTCAGGGGCATCTGAGGAAGCCACATGTGCGTGTTGCAATCCAATTGCGTCATCATTTCTCTGAAATGAGGGAAGGGTTTTTCTCTGCATAAATTGTGGTCACAGAGGCTAAATTCATCTCTGATACATTCATGGCCAGGAGAATCGCATGTAATTTTGAATTGCTGTTGGTCATGCCTGCGCACAAACCCTGAAAATAAAATCAGGCATTCATCAAGATCTCCAAATACACATGCCTCAAATGTACAAGACCTCAAGAGTGTAAATTTGGAAACTGGAGAACAGACCTTCTCCTAAGATGATTCCCTGAGGTGTATGGGTCAACGGAGCAGGGTGTCCTCCCCAATACGACAGAGAGCCAGCAGTGAGTGTCTGAGTGGAATATCATAAATAAAAGACCACTTCAATCACTTCATACGTCGACAACAACTGCTTTGGCACCTAACTCTGGAGTTCACAAAGGCTTAATTTAACAGTGTGAATACACAGCAGGCTGTGTGTATCTGTGTGTGTGTGTGTTTAATGACCTCCATACAAGCTACTATTTTATCGTGGCTTCCAGCAGAGAGAGGGAAAAACAAGATTCAACTATAGAAGCTGTCTATATTTAATATTTCTGTTAGTTTTCTGTCTGCCAGTCTGGCAGATTGGTTCAATTGGAAAAACAACATCTATGATTGCTGAAATAGTTCCTGGCTACATGTGGCACCCTTAATCACTGAGCAACACAGAAATCCCTGTCTTCAAATTCAAGGCAAATGAGGCCACCCTTTGTATATCACCAAGACTTATCTGTTTGTCTTTATTTCAAAGTCCAAATTCTAATGTTGTGACTCAATTGAATAGGATAGCAGTTCACAACATTTCACAAAAACAATGAAAACTCTATGCAAACATTTGGGTTAACTGGATGATTGTAAAGGATGAATCTGTCTCCTGTTTTCTATTTTGTTTTGTTTTTCTAGGTCAAGAAGGAACTTCCATTCACTTAAACTTTATTTTAGCAGTAATGGAATTAAAGTAAATTTTCTCTGTGTTCATAGACAAACAAACAACAAAGAAAGCAAATCATTGGTAACCATGTGCTTTAAGTGACTGTTTGACCTACATAGTGGGGGGAAATCCTATACGTGACTAAAATCCTTTTTAAGTACTGAAGCTGAAATGAGAGGTGCCACGTTGGAATCTTGGTCCAAGTCTTAGTAGCTGAGTGAGATTTTACAGCTCACCCTCCCCTCTGAGTCACTGAATCTCAATTATTGAAAGCTTAAATAGGACACTACGTGGAAAAGCTGCTGGCCAATGACAGAGTGTTACTGAAATAAAACATTATACTAAGAAACAAAAAAGAGGATGTGCTATCACACAATTGTTATTCAAATAAAGCTTAACACTGACTAAAGAGACACTTGATGAAAGAGAAAATAAGGTTAACAGTCCAGTTTCCAACCATCTCCAAAGTTCATTGGCATATTTGTAGAATGTAGAAAACACAACACATTTGGTTCGACGTTTCATTAGGGCCTGAAAACTTAGCAAAAAGTGAGTGAAAGTTTGATTTCTATACAAGAATTCTTGGCAATGTAAATTTTTTTTCTCAACACATCAACATCATATACCAAAAACCACCAAGTATGAACTACCTCTGGGGATACACGTCTCCTCCTTAACCCCATAATGGAAGTACGTGTTATCACCAGAACAGAATGACCCAGAGCACAAGTTAGGGCAGGAGTGTGTCAGGGGACTAGGAACACTTAGGGTGAGGCTGTTGATGGGGTGTAAGAATAAAGGATGGTTCAGGGATCGTGACAGAAGAGGGGACAGAAGGAGTGGAAGAGCTGGTGGTGGTATATGAAGAGAAGAAAACAGTGTCTTCTGAACCCAGCAGGGCAGCTCTACATATGAACCCAGGGTTGTAACAGCACACACAAGGCCTGTGCAAGCCTAAATCACATCAAATCCTAGCATGGAGAGGGAAGTTGGGCACAAAATCCAAGCCCTAGCCATGGAGCTACTGGCAGTTGTTAGCTACTGGGAAAGGGGGAGTCTGTTTTCTTTAAGAGTATAACCATTGGTAAGTCAACCAGCTCCATTGAAAGGCCATAAATCCAAGAATATTTGGGTAGCATAAATTGGTCTTGATAGGAAAAAAAGGACACAGAGTTGTGTGAATAGGGAGTGGGGGAGGTGGATCTGGGAAGAATTGGGAAGGGGGACTAACACAACAAAACATCTGCACAAATTCTCAAGGATGGATAAATTTCTTTTAGAGAGCTAAGCATGGTCTTTAAAATCAAACATGTAATAACAGTCCCCAGGACTGTGGAGTCTCTGAGTTTTAATAAGATAATTTAACAAAACTGCCTTAGAAGTAAGAAATAAAACTCCCAACAAGTGGTTGATACTATATCATCAACCATAAGTGTTCTGAATGCCTGAAAACTCAGTAGTATGAAATGAGAGAATGCATGTGCTTACAGATGAGATATTTATATATTCTTGATTTAGTTTAAATGCAGTTTAAAAACAAGTTTCCTTCCATTGTACTATAGCAGGGGTTGGAAAGTAAATTCATGTTAACCTCATTCTCACCTTCTACATCTCATCAGTCTTCAAATTCCATCACTATGATCTCCAAAATCTTCCCTGGGAGCCACTGTCTCTATTCTTCCTCCACCAGTACCCAGTTCTGGACTTCATTATCACTGTCATCCGTAGTTCCTTTGGTCTTCACTTCTGTCTGTGTCTCCAGTCTCCTCTTTCTCCTCCTCCTTCTCCTTCTCTTTTCAAGTTATGTTTATATACACTTATATATGTAACAATAAAAATTAAATATGTAAGAATATATTAATTAATTGAATATATGTAATAATGATAATTAAGCAAAAAGAGGCCATGAATTTGAAGAGGACATGGGAGGAATTGGATGGAAGAGAGGGAGGGAGAAAATAATGTAATTCAATTTTTGTTCTATAATGTTTTTTAACTATAATTTGTATTTTTCCATTTTATTGAAAATAGACTCTTTTCTCATATAATATGTCCTGATTATAATTCCTTCTCCCTCTACTCCTCCCAGTTCCTCCCCATCTCCCCTCCCATCTAGATTCACTCTCTTTCTGTTGCTCATTACAAAAGAACAGGCTCTAAGAGCTAATAACTAAACACGACAAAATAAAATATAGTAACATACAACAAAAAACATGGCATTGAAGTTGGACAAGGCAAACCAATAGAAGGAAAAAAAAGGCCCAAGAGAAGGCACAAGAATCAGAGACCCACTCATTCACACACTCAAGAGTACCATAAAAATCCTAAACTGACAACTGTAATACATACACAAAGTATCTACTGCAGACCCATGCAGACACTGTGATTGCTGCCTCAGTTTTTGTGAGTTTATATGAGCTTTGCTCAGTTGATCTAGAGGACCACGGGGAGTCCTCTGTCCCCTCTGGTTCTTACATTCTTTCCACCTCCTCCTCCACAGGTTCCCTGAGCTCTGAGGGGAAGGATTTAATGGAGACATCCCATTTAGACCTGTGTTTTCCAAGGTCTCTCTCTCTGCATAATGTCTGGCTGTGGGTCTCTCTGCGNTTTTTCCCATCTGCTGCAGAANGAAGCTTCTCTGATGATGGTCGAATAAGGCATCNATCCATGAGTATAGCAGATTATCATCAGGAATCATTTTATCACTACTTTTTTTTTATTTTCAAGACTNGTAGTATTTGGNTTTACCCTAGGTCCCTGGGGTATCTGGTCTCTGGTTCTTGGTCACTCAAGCNTTGTCAGGAATGGGTTCCTTCACTGAGTGAGCCTTAAGTCAGCTCAGACATTGGTTTTTCAACTCATCATCCCTACTGCTACCTATTAATGAGTTAAAACAGTGAACTGGCCCATGGGTGTCAGAGAGAGGAATCTTCCAACAGTGTCTTAGTAACAAAAAGGAAAAGGAAGGAAGGAAGGAAGGAAGGAAGGAAGGAAGGAAGGAAGGAAGGAAGGAAAGGAAGGAAAGGAAGGAAAGAAGGAAGGAAGGAAGAAAGGAAGAAAGGAAGGAAGGAACTCAAGTGCCTTATAGGATGCTTGCTTCACTAACTGCCCCAGGCAAACTTTAGACATTTCCTCCTCTGCTCTTCAACAGCTAACACTTTCTGCAGGGAGACATTTCAGTAAGATTGGCTCCTACTTCAACAAACACAGATGCTGAAGTACAGGGNCGATGTAAATTGGCAGAGGAAATAATCAACCTGTGCTTCTAGAATCATCTCCTCTACTTCGAGCAAATTAAAAAAATGGGTCAGAGCATGGAGAGATGAAGCACTGGAAATACCTGTTTTCTGAGAGAGCTGTTTCCATGTGGCATCTTACGCCATGTACAGGTTCTATTTTCTGAACTGCCCCCTCAAAGGACTTTTTACCCAAGCTACTAGAAATACTGGTGATACTCCATCTACAGCTGCCAGCCCTAACCAAAAAAAGACCTTTATCCAAATCTCTGCCTGCCAGAAGCCAGTAGTACAATAAATCGATCCACCAACCAGGGAGGTCCTCTCAAGGTCCCACCACCCCCATCATTGTGCCCAAGTGTCTGATGCTGTCAACTGTGGTTCTCAACAGGTCTGGCTCACAGCTCCATCCTTCCTCCACTTCATCAGAACCATCATCATCNCATCCACAGGTTCATCTCAGTGACTTCTCTGATGAATATTTCACCTCTTAATCTCATAGAAAATAAATCTTCAGAGAAATCAAACCCTCAGTAGAGTGTTCTAGTTGTTTGCTGTCAAACATGGCCTGGCCATAAATTCCTTGAGGGAGGAGATGGATCTTCACCACTCTGCATTGCTGATAGTTTCATGGAATGCAGATTATNCAGATCATGAAAGTTNGCCTGAGGTTTCAAATCAATACAGGAAACTGTNTTTTTGCNAGGGACTTTCCCATGGGGGGCTCCTCATTGTAAAAGAGAATTGACTTTTTTCTCCTCCTCTGGTTTCTATGAGAAGAGGTTATTTTGTTTGTTTGTTTTTGTTTGTTTTAAACATTCTTAACCCATTGCCCTCATGTCAATCCTCTCCATGGAGGTGGAGTTACTTGCCTGGTCTCTGGGCAACCATGTGACTCGAGGACACTTATTTTCATCCACATATTGGAAGAGATTAGTGAAAGGTCCTGTTTTCTCTCTAACCTTCTGCTATGGTAATGGACTTACTTGGACATCCCAGCATCTGATGAGTTTGGTAAAAAAGGACCAAGCCAAGCTTAGCTCAATCTTTGCTCTCTGACTAGTGACATAGTGACTAGTGACCTTGAGAGGACCTCCTTGGTTGGTGGATTGATTTATTGTACTACTGCCTTCTGGCAGGCAGAGATTTGGATAAAGGTCTTTTTTTGGTTAGGGCTGGCAGCTGTAGATGGAGTATCACCAGTATTTCTAATAGCTTGGGTAAAAAGTCCTTTGAGGGAGTAGTTTAGAAAATAGAACCTGTACATGGCGTAAGATGCCACATGGAAACAGCTCTCTCAGAAAACAGGTATTTCCAATGCTTCATCCTATGTCGCTGACAGCATTCTTTTTTTCTCTGCCCCTGCATGGCAAGCTTTACCAGTGCTCCAGTTTTCCTTCTATTGCTATGGTAAACATCATGACCAAAACAACTGTGGAAGGAAGTAGTTTATTTTAGCTTACAGTTTAGAATCCTTCATGAAGGGAAGTCAGGGCAGGAACTCTANGGAACTGAAGCAAAGAAAATGGAGGACAGGTATCTATTGGATTGTTCTACATGGTTCACTAAGCCTGATTTCTTATACAATCCAGTACCCCCTCTCAGAGCTGTCACTGCCCATAGTGAGAGCCATAGGGACAGCCATCATCTGGGCTCTCCCAAATCATCCATCAAGCAAGAAAATGCCTCCCAGGCTTACTTACAGCTTGCTTATGGGATGTCCAATGGAGGCATATCTTCAACTGAGTTTCCTTCTTCCCAGATGACCCTAGCTTGTGTCAAGTTGACAAAAAGATAACTAGCACACAGGGGCAGGCACCTAGGAAATTGGTAGGCTGCTGATCAGCACCAGTAGAGACTAGGAGGTAGGTAAACCTGCCTACGCCAGGACCAACTAATAACAAGTCAGTCCATTTCCAAAACCCACCTGTATTCCTCAGTCACTGCTTAGAAACAAGTTACCTGGCTGAACAACTCAAGACACACATTTATCATCATCTCACAGTTTCTGTTAATTAGGACTCTGCATAGCTTAGCTCCTCTACCTCAATGTGTCTTATAAGGCTCACATGAAGCTGTGAGCCAAGGGAGAGTTTTCATACGAAGGCTCAACTAGAGAAAAACCCACTTCTAAGCTCCTGTGGCTTCGATAGGGTCCCTTTCTTGGAAGACATTAGACAGAAGGCCAAAGATCTTTACTGGGTTGTTGACAGAAGCTGCCCTCAATTTCTTGCCACTGGAATGTCTCTGCACTGCAGCTCCTTCAAATTCTGTAAGAGAAAGAGTCTGTTGGCAAACTGGAAGCTACAGTCTCGTGTGACATAATCACAGAAATGATAAACTATCACAGCTGTCACAATCCATCCATTTGAAGCAAATTATAAGGTCTTTCCCACACTCTGGGGGAGGGGATTACACAGGGATCACCAGNGGGTTCATGTCACTGAGANCTGTGCTCAAAGCTGCCTTTCCAGCAAGTCCTGGTATCTAGAATGTTCTCCTCAGGCTCATATTTGCAGTGCTCCATCTGCAGCTCGTGACACTCATTTGGGAAGCTGTGATGCCNTTAGGAGACAGGGACTAGATGGTTAAAGGTTATTAAGGGTGAGTGTTTGAAGATATAATCCTTCCCCCAACCCTACGTCTTGTCCAGGCAATGTGAACAGGTATACATCAAACAGATCTTCTTGGGCTGCCTCATTTGCCCAGCCATACTGGACTGTGACACCTCAAAACNGTGAGTCAAAATAATTTCTTGAAGTTGCTTCCCTCAGATATTTGGCACAGCAAGAGAAAAGTGATTAATACAGTCCCNAGCTAATTGCCCCCAGTGTCTTTCCACTCTCAGTTCCAGTATAAAGAAGAATGGGCTACTATCTATTGAGCTCACTCAAACAGCTGAGATTCACCCCTGAGATGATTCAGTTCATATCCGGGCAACCTGTCAGCAGAATCAAAACCCTAACTGATCTTTGAATGGCTTCTTTATGTACTGACACAGTGTTAGGCAGAATCTTGCTGAGGCTATTAACCTTACCCTGCAGCCAATCTTCACTTCACCTTTCGTTGGGGAAACTTGAGAGAATTCACCCCATGTCCTCATCCAGGCCAATGATCTCACATAACCACATGCTAAGGCCAAATGTGTATACTTGTCATGCCAGCTCTCAGGAGACAGAAATACTGAAGACTCACGTGACACTAGGCAAATGGCACTGGAGACTACGTGGCGCCCAAGTCCAAACTGTGTCTTGGTCACAGAGGACACTGAGAAGTGTGCCGGGTGCTTATCACCATGCAGGTCCTTTCCATAATGAAGTGTGTCCAGAGGGTAAGATGGTTGAATTACACAACTCCACCTGTGGTCAGGAAGCAGGCTCAAGTGCTGTGCGTAATATAGTGACATTTACATGCTGCAAAAAGGCTCCAGAGCTAAATTGGAAGCAGCAGAGTATCACTTGCAACATTTGTCTTACCTTACAAGACNTTAAAATTAATAATAGGCTCCAATAAAATAAGAGCTTATTATGGGTAGATTGACATGTCACCAGGACAGGTACATGGCCATATGTATGTGAAGTTTTATAAAAATGTGTTTGGNTGTTTGGCTGCTAAGTTTTTATTTGCTGCTACCATTTTCATTTGATTATTAACAACTTTATAAACTTTAGATGTTGTGGGATATTTGTACACTGTGTGAAAATGTGTTGCTGTGATTGACATAATAAAAAGCTGAATGGCCAATAGCTAGGCAGGAGGTACAGGCGGGACTTCCAAGCAGAGATAGAACTCTGGGAAGAAGAAGGTGGAGTCACCANCTAGATGTGGAGGAAGCAGCGTGGACANTATGGAGAGATGAGGAAATAAGCCACGCAACAGAGTGTAGATTAAAATAAATGAGTTAATTTAAGTTATAAGAGCTATTAGGACAAGCCTAAGCTAAGGCCAAGCTTTCATAATTAATAATAAGTCTGCATGTCATTATTTGTGAGCTTACGACCAAAGGAAAGTCTGACTACATTTGGATTTTTACCTATAATGCCTGTGGTTGTTCCATAAGAATTATACATTAAAAAGAAAATAATCTATAGAACACAAATGCTTTAATTAAAACCAGGTGTCAAGAGTTCCCAAGTGAGAGCTCAGCCAGTATCTAAAATGAAGAACTACACTGTGTGTGCCTTGAGCTATGTTGGAGTGGCAGGCATAAGGTNTGCAAGCAGAAGACAGTAGACTCAAGAGAAACATCATGCAGCTTAGATTAGACCATTGCTTAGTCAATGATTATGCACCTTCTAAAGNATCAATATTTCTATAGCAAATCATGCTACCCTGAAATTTCTAGAAATATCTGCAGCAATATAGTCAATAGAAAGTTAAACTTCCTGTCTTCCAAAGGGGAGATGACTAGCAGCTGCTTCTGAGATTGTGAAAGTGTTTTGCTCTGTGCTGCTGAATGCTGGACTCACTAGTGACAAGTAGCTAATAAGCACTTGCAATGTGTTAATGCGCCTGAAGAACTGATTATATATATATATATATATATAAAATCTAAATATGCTCATGCTGCTGTATCTGCTAAAACAACTGAAGGTCTGCTGCTCAAAGTGTGTTATGTGGTCTGAGCAACAGTAGCTTCTGCATTCCCTGCAGTTTATCTTCCACTGAATGTCTCAGAGAATGTAGAACTACAGGTATAAGCACCGTCTACATTTAAGAAGACTCCCAGGTGATTTGCACACATAATGGAATCTGTGGGATACTACTCCAAAATATTTCTTTATAAAGCTAATTAGTGAGTCCAAAGAAAAATAAAATCTCAATGTGTGTGTATGTGTGTGTGTGTGTGTGTGCGTGCGTGCGTGCATACATGTGTGTGCAGTAGTAGTAGTAGAGAAACTGGAGATTCCAATACTAATCCAGCAATCTTCCAGGAGAGATATCATGACTGAGGGAAAGCCCTAGAACTAAACCTTCTCAGTCCTCCTAAATGCAGCCTGTATCCAACTCNCTTAACTGCAATCNTTTTTTCCCATGGGAGCTGGCTTTACCCTTAAGCTTTGAAAATGTATTAGGCAGNTGATTTATTATCAACCCCAGGAAGGGGCCTCCATGCTNCACNNAATAGCCCTGCTAGAGTTCTTNGTGATGTTGAACTGGTTTGCCAATTATTTCCACAGTTAGAAATAAGATTTCAAATGCATATCTCCTCAGAAAGGATATATAAAATCTTCAGTAAGCTAGAAGACACAACACCAGTTATTTGACTACTAAGTGCATTAGGGAAAAGATGAGATGGGGTACTTAAAGTAGGAAAGAATAAAAACAACTGACATAACAGAAGAAAGATGAAAAGGAAACCTGTTACCCACACAGTAGGCTGTGTGAGCAGGATTATAGATTGACACAGCAATCTGCCCCCNCCCCCAGATCCTGTCCTNTGGAGTGATATTTGTTACTTAGGCAGATTTTAGAGTCTAGGAATACTTGGTGCGTGTATTACAAAGATCTAGGTGCCTCTAACTGGTACCCATACTTGTTATCCTCTACATTATTATTTCTACTACAGCCTAAATCATCCANGGNGGGAACACTGAAGTATCCCTTTAGTTGTGGACATTGTTTTGTGTGCCTGCTTTCAAGACTGGCATATATGCCCCCTTTTCCAATATTGTCAATAAAGTTTTGTACATGGGTTTGTTTACCTTCTATTTAAATTCTAAGCCAAATGCATCCAGAGGACAGTACTTCCTCTCCAAAGTGGAAAAAAGTCAAAAGCTGTCCATTAACCTAGGAATGGTGAGAAGTTCAGAGAACCAACCATAAATCGGTCAAACTCAAACTGAAACGTGGATGGTAGCCAGTTGAAATTCTAAGGAAAAGACTGCTATTCTGTTTATTTGGACTTGGAATTTATTTTATTTTATTTATTTATTTATTTATTTATTTTGGTTTTTCGAGACAGGGTTTTTCTGTGTAACACCCCTGACTGTCCCGGAACTCACTCGGTAGCCCAGGCTGGCCTCAAACTCACAGAGATCTGCCTGCCTCTACCTCCCAAGTGCTGGGATTAAAGGTGTGCGCCACCACCATCTGGCTGGACTTGGAATTTAAAGCACAGAGTTGGGGTAACCATTTTGAAACCACAAAGAGATGTCCTGAATAGAATGGAGCTTAGTGGAACTTCAGTTTAGGAACTGAAAAGGCATACCTGGGTCCATATGCCTCTCTGAACATCCATCTCAAGCCCCACCTGAAGCCAACCCTAGACCCAGTGCCTTCCAGGAGGCAAGAAATAGCTCCTTCTGCCCAGGAAAGCAGGCCCTCAACTATATCTGTTAGAACCAACTNAGTCTTAGCAAATAAGTCTGTTCTCACATGAATACCTTATGGGACAGGAGAAATGTTGGCTTAAATATTGGCAAATAAAGAAATGATCCACAGTTCAGAGTACAAAGTGACATAAAATTAGGCATAAACTGTCTTCAGACGTCCATACTTTCTCCTTTCTTCCTTCTTTACTGTATGCAAGTTTTTGCAGATGAACATAAAGCTTGAAAATAAACAACTATGAACTCTGTAGTTAATAAAAATTTGATACATCTGTGACCATGATAACATTATTCATTACTTAGATAAAATGTCAAAGTATTTCCGANTGGAGCATTTAAATATTCACCGTGTTTTACAGATAAAGATTGGATTTTATTAAAGAAAAAAACAATGGCAGCTGTAGAATCCCTTCTTAAATACCTTGTCCTATTATTAAAATCTGATTTCTATAGAGAAAGATGTGAGAACAGAATAAATGAAGGGGAAAATTAAGTGGAATTCTCTAAGATGCCTGGAAACAAAATTTAATAGTATTAACTATAATCATTCTAGACACTTGTGAATGCCTGTGTGTCTTCATCATGAGTATTATAATGTTGGGAATCAAGGCTACTTCACAGACATTAGGTGTATACAACACATAAGTATCAAGAATAAATCAGAGCTAAGGTTACT
>LZPO01097686.1:0-18057 GCA_001675575.1 Neotoma lepida
AAAAAAAAATCCACAGGTTCCTAAATCTCCACGTGTGAAAAACTTTATACTGCAACATCTCTAAAATACAAATCATTTTGCTTCTTCAGAGGCAGCAGAGTCTAAGAGAGTCTGCGTTAGAAGACTGTGTTAACATGAAACTCAGTACTGAAGATTTGCAGTAAAACTGGTAAGTCNTGTAACAGTTTATTCTTCTTAGTTCTTCTGAAAACACATTAAAAGCCTGTATACTTCAACAAACCCTCAGAGCCAGAACACNTGAGAAAGGTCTAGTTTTTTAGCTCATGTAATCTGACTGTCCATTGCACCCAAGGGCGAGGCTCCTGATTCCTGCTTAGGGTGTGGCTGTGGGACACCTCTGTATGACTGCCTCCACCTCCACAAAGAAGACCGCTCAACTTTTCAAAAATTTGAAAAGGTTCAAAGCTCAACTGCAGCCTTCTTTGCTCCAATTCCTGCATTCAGATGGCTTAGTGGATGGAGACCAGACCGTCTGATCCTGAGATACTAGTGGGAAACCGACAACTTGCACTCCTTTGGCTTCCAGTACCCAGAGCAGTTTGGGATGCAGAAGCAAACTCTGTCTCCCAGGGCTCTTCAGTGAGCAAACAGCCTACAATCNAAAGAAAGTGTTTTTCTCTTCTAATCCCTATAGGCAGTTTGGGGATGTCAGCCTCTTGGTGGAGTCCCAGAGGAGCAGAGGGGCTATTGCTGGAGTGTAGATCCAGCTTCCCACCAGGGAGGGAACGCANAGGGCTGATGTGGAGACACTGTCCCCTATATGCTGCTTGGATTTTACTCATGGGAGCATTATCATCTGGCACCAACTAGAACACGCCCCAGAGAATTACCTTTATCCTCCAATCAGTGTCTGGATACATTTGTAATGCAGTTTTGTCCATTAAGAGTAAGCCCTAGTGAAAGGACCCATGGGGAATGAAGTTACAAAAAGGGTTAAAGGTTTACAAACCCAAATACTTCTTTGTTAAAACTGAATTCAGCAGATTAAAAATGCAAGGAGGTGATGATGAGCTGGTGAGCAGGAAGAGGGGGTCCCTACTCCCTGAACTTCTCTCTGATACACTCACTATAAAAGCAGAATTTGCTTCAGGGGCAGTTGAGGACTCCTTCACAGGGAAGCCACACCCCAGTCTTTTCTGATGCTCTAGTGTATGGGGAAGAGGCTTTCATCTGCGGATAACTGGACATGGGTTGGAAATAGTCCTTTTACTAAAAGCAAACAGGGACCCAAGAGGGCCAACACCTACCACTTGCCTTTTGCCGAGTCTGGCCAGCCTAAGCTTCCCCTTGCACCTCCTCCTTTCAGTCAGCTGCCAGCCTGTGTNTTTCCCAAGAAGTGCTTCACATCTGCCCCTCTAGCCTGGCCCCTGATCCCCCTGAGTGTCTGCNTTGCAGCCTTTGCTTGCACCTGCTTCACAGCCCCTCCCCCTACTATCCCTTGCAGGCTCTGCCCTCACCCCTTCCAGCCATTAGTGGATTCCCAGGCAGATGAGGACCCTATACCTCAGAATGAAAAAGGCCAGTGGAAGCTGCCTTCCCCCTGCCCACCTGCTCTGCTCCCTGGGAATCCTCTAACCCCTCCCTCCCAAGCTCCTGCCTTCATCTGTTGTCCTTGGGTCCAGGGTCTCCCTGTGTTACTTTAATTTGTTTATTGATTGGGAGAATCAAATCACTTTTGTTCAATAGAAGAAAGACCTTGGTATTAGGGAGGCAGCACTCAGTTGACATGAGGAAACAGTGCTTGGAAATTCCCTTCANNCCTGNACTTCACAGATGAAACAATCTTTCTGTCACTGGGCATCTATCTGGGTGCCCAGAGACTGTCATTTTTCCTGGATCTAAGTTTCTTTATCTACCTGACAACAGCACCAATGTGTCACAACTGAAACTGGGATTGTGTTGAGTGACAGCAGTGAGGAGGGGGACTGAGCAGTCCTGGATGCATGCCCATCCTTCATACCTCTCATCAGACACACTCCATGGGATGCTGCAGACCATGAAGCAAGAGAGTCACACAAACTCGGAGGCCTGTGTGCGAGGGGAGCATATGTATATTAAACACGGGTATTAGCAGCACCAGAAAAACAACAACNAAGAAACAGAGCTGGCCAGATTCCTCAGTAGCCAAAAGGAGCTTGTCACCAAAAGGTCTGTCCCTGGGACCCAAATGGTAAAAGATAAGAACTGACTTCAACATGTGTCCTATGGCATGGCCCCTCACACAAACACAATAAACAAGCAAACAAACAACATCCTATATGTATCAAGGAAGCAAAAGAAAGACAAGGTGTAGGAGGAGCAGCAAGAGGCAGAGATGGGGAGATGGAAGGGGTCACAAATTAACAAAGCAAACCAGATAGAGACATGAAGATGTGAAATATGNTAAATAAGAAAATGTTATGAGGAAATACATTATTTTATACACCAAAAAAGTGAAAAAGACAAAACAAATAAAGACACCAATATCCAGCAGCTTCAGAGTTCTAGAAAGTTCATATCCCCAGGCCCCAGAAAATGACCAGAGCAAGTGGAGGTAGTTTGGGACACTGAAAGCATGTGCCTCATTTGATAATCCTAATGTCTGGTACCCATCTTCCTTTCTTTGCCCTTGGAACTAGATACAGGCTCCTCTGGCAGCAAGCCCCATTCATATCTGACACACATGTTGTAATTCAGAACCATGCTGGACAGTCCTTGATCTGAGTTCAGAAGTCCTACAGGCTGTTACACACTTTGATGGTAGATAGTGTGTGGTCTAATTTAATNCAATCACCAGAAGAGAAAGCAACTTGAAGGGTGGGAACACTGTCTCCTATTATCCTATTGTGTCAAACATGCCCTGGGCTCATAGAAGAGCTACTAGTAAACACCAGCTACTAGTAAACACCANCTACTAGTAAACACCAGCTACTAGTAAACACTGGGCTACTAGTAAACACTGGGCTACTAGTAAACCCCAGCTGTTTGATGTTTGAATCTAGGGAAAGCAGGATCCCAGTCTACACTTACTTTTGGACATATTTGTGTCAAGGCCAAGAGCCTCCCATTACCCTACCTCATCACAAGAATCTATTATCTCTCCTGCAATTGTACATCAAATGTTTTAATAAAAAATTAAATTATAAAAAGAATCTATAATATGAGCTAGTCTCTACTGCCCCGAAAGTATGTTTGTGGTACCAGAGGCAGAGGACAGAGCCAAAATTATGAGATTTGAGCTGGTGCTGAAACAGGTTTGGAGGGCCCTGAAATCCGCCTTGTTCNTGTTCNTAGCTGCTTCCCCATGCCCGCATCCAAATGATTTCAGCCTTCAGGAAAAACTCCTCACCAAACCCAATTATCAAATCCAAGCGAGTTTTAAAAGCCTGCCCAGATTCTGACCTTCTGGAATACCATGAACACCTGCCCTCTTACTTGGCACAACACAGGAGGTCACAGCTCACAGTTCAGCAAGCCTGCATCTGTCTCCCCATGAAGCCTCAGGCTATCTGCTCAAATCTGAAAGAACTTACCATATGGATCTTCTAACCCAAAATTCAATTAAGTAGAGAGAGTTTTTTCAGGCTCTACTTACCCGTGCAAGCTCTTACTTTAGCCACCTAAAATATGCCTCCAGTTAGTGTAACAGTCAGTACGCTCTTGTTGCCAATTCTGGACACTTAATAAGCCCTGTAACCTCTGCTCAATTCACTGTTACAACTGATTCTAAGGAATCACTCACACTCAACCTGCCCTTGAATCTGGCCACACTTTTCATCCACTTTCTCCTTTCTTTATGACTAAACTCCTCAGGCCATTTGCCACAACCTCCAATTTAAACACAATTATCTTGCATCTCCTACAGGTTTTCCATAAAGAGGGTTTTATGATTTTACAGGTTTTTNCCAAAACCAAATGACCTAGATGTATCTTCTAGGAGATTCTTCTCTTGCTCATGAGCCTACAATATGTCAACTTGCCATCCCTCATGCTATATTCTCCTTAGCTGTCCTTCNCTCCTGTCCTCCTAGCTACTCTTCTGGCTACCCTTTTCTAGCTCTGACATTATATTGAGCATTCCTGGAGAGCAAAGGTCTCTCTGCTTATTTATTTTCACCTCATAAGACTTGTTAAAAGGGCCTGGAAGATGGGTCAGCCAATAAAATACTTCCTGTGGAAGCATGAGTCCTGGTTTCATTTCCCTGCAACCATGATTATAAAACACACACAGACACAGACACAGACACAGACACACACACACACACACACACACACACACATACACACACACATACACACACAACTTGCTAGGTATTAGTAATTGATCAATGGTTTGTAGAGGGTTTTTTACAAGCAATGAGGATCAAAAACCCTAAGTCTAACATGGCAGACTAGGTCGCCATCATTATCCTACACCTGCCCCATCATTAGAAGGTCCTAAAGCAGAAAAGTCATTCTGGTACCCAAGCCCAGGAATAAGTGTGGCTTGTGAGTGTGTCAGTCACAGAGGACACAGATCCTATGACTTAAGTCTTGCACTGCAAGCACTGAGCACAGTGTTTGGCACATTCAGTAGAAATAGTACAGTTGGGGCNTAAATTACTTCAGAATATAANCTGGACAAATCCCATTGCTTCTTCCTTCCTGGAAGAAACAGCTCTGTGAGTTTCACTGGATAATGAGAGGGGAAGCATGGAAATGTAGAGCCGGAATGGATCTGGGGACTGATTCCAACTTCTCATTTACAGATGGGAACACTGAGGTCCAAGATCTCACAGAAGGCATCGTGTTCCTGTCTAGCACACATTCAACTTCATCACACTCTCATAGTTTGTAGAAAATCCAAGATTCATCAACCTGCTGAGGCCTGTGACTGAGTGCAAGGCTCTTGGCTTCTTTCTTTCAATCTCTGCCCAGCACTACCATCCTTCCATCATGAAGAACTTCTTCCATGAGAGGAAATATGAAGTTTATGTTCTCTCTCCTACAGATAATTAGTGTTCAAAATGTACATGTCACTGATAAGAATCAGAGGTCCTTCCAGAATTACGGAACTGTTACTGTCATGGAATGGTTGGTTGATTTTGGCCCTACCCCAGGTTCATGGAGTCTTGACATCTCGAAAAACAAAAGAAGAGATAACCAGGCCTGCTGAAGTAAGGTGTTCTCTGTACTCTAAACCTCCCTGTACCACACAGCTGCTGAGCAAACCCTGGCCCTTGAGTTCACATTTTCTGCCTCAAGTATTGGAGGCACCTCAGCTCACAACAATAATCTTCATTCCCAAAGGACTGGCATAGGTGATCTGATAGGCAACAAGGGATAGATNNCAAAGTTGCAATAAAACAGCAACTGCCCTGAGATCAACAGAAGAGTAGGAATGATGTTTAGCCAGGATATCAATNTNCCTCTTGGTCCTGCACAAGTGGATAGCATGCGATGCCAAGACAGTGTGCACAGTACCTCTGACACAACAAGCAAGGGAACAAAAAGTCATTGTCTATTTAAGAAANTAGTTTGTCCTACAATGACATATGAGGGCATTTTTTTTTTTGCTTACTTAAAGGTATTTTATAGCACCCAAACCCCTTCCTTTAGAACCTAAGAGCACTAAAAATCACCCAGAATTGTAGATATAGCAANGATGTTCAAAGGATTCCCATGAAGCACTAAAACTAATTATTAAAACAATTAAAAGAATTTGGGAATGAGAGTATCACCTCCATGTTCAGGGTCTAGTCATGAAGGCATGTGCCTATGAACATGNACACATACCATTAATGTGCATGTCTGTGTGTGCATGTGTGTCATGGGCAAAGGAAGCAAGGATCAGAGGCTGAGAGACATGCCACTGGAGGACTATTGTATGAGCCCACACACATAACACTGCCAACATCTCCACAGGGCCTCAGTACATTGATGGCTTGGTTGCTCTAGCCATTAGGCTACTGCAAAGAAGACTATTTCTGGAGGGAACAAAACCAAGCTATTAGTCTCTGGTGAGCCAGACAGCTGTCAAGGTAACTACATCACTGCCAAGGCCAGCACTTTGACCAGCCACTCCAAAAATGCTGATCTTTTGGAGATAATCACACTGACAGAACTCACCTTGGGGCCTTTTGTGCATACCAGTGTGGGGTGTGATTTATGCCCCTTTATTTTTCCTTAAGGCAAATAGAAAAAAAGGCCATCAACAATGAGTATGAATGCAAAGGCCCCAGTGTCACTGGACTATTGCTGTCTGTTCCCTTCTTTCCTCACATCTGCTGCTATCCTCAGCATTTGTGCTTGGTGCCGCAACACAAAAGAACAAGTTCTACTTGGTAGGTGCACTCTATGTCCAGGCAGGTTAAGTCCCAGTCCTGGTTAAGTGACTGATGGCATCATGGTCAGAGAACAAATACTGATCAACCTAACAAGCTGAGGATGAACCGTCCTCCAGGCTGCACAATTCACTAACTCATGATGGTTCTCATCTGGGTATCCTGCCACAGATGAACACTAATGTGGCNTGGACATAAAGGGATAACTGTGAGCACANGCATGCGTGTGTTTCTTGTAACACTACGTTTATCTCTTCAGGGGTGCGTACATAAAGCAACTTATCCAAAACATTGAAATTTAAGGATTGGTCAATTATCTTACATCAAGTTCCCCACAAAACCCTAAGCAGAGTAAAGAGAATTGTTCTCAGAAAAAAAAAAAATCTGCATTCAAGTTCTGACTCGGGAATATACTTAGTTCTTTGGCACTTCCTTCCAGAAGTGAGAGCTTCCTAATCTGGGAAATGCAAAGGATGGACCACTGCTGGTCACAGATCTTCCAGAAGCACTTCTTTTAAAGTATATGTTCATATTTGAATACAACTATACATGACATTTGAAGGAATTTCTTACCTAAAGCCTACTCCTAGATGAGATGATGTAAAGTGTCCCTTCTCTCTTTAAATTTTCCTTTTTTTTTTTCCATTTCTGAGGAACAAAATCTGCGCTTGTATATTTTCTCACTTCACCTCCCCTTCTCATCTCTACAACACAGTGGTCTTTGCACAGTTACATCAAGCTCCAAACCTCTAAATTCTCTAAAACTGCTTCCTAAATCTCAATTTGGACACGACTTGCTATGAAACAAAAGACACCACAGCTGAGATGTGTTCACTCCCTAAATCAAACACCATTCACTTGGTGCTAAAGTTAGGGTGTTGAATATTCTCCAAAGGACCCAGGGTGGTGCTAATCCAGAAGTGTAGGAAGTCTTCACAGGCTTCCTTTTCCAAAGGGACTATAGAACCCCAGTCACATTTTCTTCTGCCTCCTGGCCACGCAATACGCAGCACACTTCCCACTCCTGAATCCTAGCGCTCCCAACAAGGATCCAAAGTAATAGTTCTGCTCAGTTTGGGGCTGGAAACTCCAAAGCTCTGAGACAAAAAAAAATGAACCCTTTCTTTTGATAGGGTAATGATCTCACGTATTTTGTTACAGCAAGGAAGAGCACTCAGCTATGGCAGTAATTATCTGCAAGTTTTGAAGACCAGACATCATCGACACATCTTAAGGAAGCTTCCGCTGTCTCNAATGTCACTTGATTCTGATAATAAATGGACATCAAGAAATCATGAAGATGGGTATGCCACTGTTAGCTGATGCTGTAAACTTACCAGGGAATGCCCTATTCTGTNTAAAGGGATTTTAATATTTTTATCATTTACTCCCTTAAAAGGAAACATAATTCAGAGCTCAGAAGGCACGTACATATTACCTAGCTCAACATTCCCGTTTTACGTAAGTGTGCGCACGGAAGATGAGAGCTCACCAGACAGTTTGAGGACTCNGATCCAGCTCTGNTGACTCACAAATCATGACTGTTGACTCCAGGCTTTTGGCTGCCAATTTCAGAGGCCTCATAAATGGAAACAGAGCAGTTTGAGCAGGTGTCCGTAAGAAAGGGAAAGTGGGGATATTTTATGAATGGAAAAAAGGGTACCTAGGATAAGAGCTCCCCAATGACTTCCTTTCCAACAAATGTAATAAAATCCATTAAATCCATGGTGACCTGCACAATTAGGAATGAAAATTTTCTTTACAGGGAAACTGTGGAAGCAATTTGCCTTGTGCAGGGCAGGCGGGAGAGTCTGGCAGACATGCCAGTCCAACTGGCCATTCCAACGAGGTGGAGGGGCTTTTCTCTCTCCTAGATTTTCTCCAAGAAATGGTTATTTTGATTCTTTCCGTTCCTAACCTTCATGACCTCCGATGGACTCAAGCCCTCTAACTCTGNAGCTTCTCCCATCCGTCTCAGACTGACCTCCCTGAATCAGGCCTCAAATACGCCTTTTTGTTTTCNCTTCAAGATCCCTTTTCAGCTATTACCTCGCCACAGGTCTTGTTGAGAGGGNCCATGCTTTATGAATGGCGACACTTCACTAAGTGGAACTTTCTTCCCAAAGACTGTTCTCTGGACCCAACAAAAAGAACATAAGCAACTCAGTAACCTAATTTTTAATGTGCTGGTCCCCATATACTCCCAGTTCTAAGGGGGCTTTCAGGATGCTAGATTAATTTTCCTTTTAAACCGTAAGATGAGAAATCGAATAGACATATCCCCTTCCCCCCCACCCCCCGGAGACATACATATTCAGACCAGGAGAATTAAAGTCAGTGTTTACTGATGAAATTAACTTTTTGAGATTTCAGTTTTTTCTTTTTTAAAGA
Source organism: Neotoma lepida (assembly GCA_001675575.1). Classification (NCBI taxonomy): domain Eukaryota; kingdom Metazoa; phylum Chordata; class Mammalia; order Rodentia; family Cricetidae; genus Neotoma; species Neotoma lepida. The sequence continues at coordinate 8,715 of LZPO01097686.1, forward strand.
GCTCACTTGGTATGAGAATAGAAATCACTTGTGTTTCCAAGCTCATCTAACAGCTGTATGGAAGATCATGGTATTCAGATTTATCTTTTTATGTTTTTCTTTTCTTTTTTTTAACTTCTTCCTCTGAAAATATGGTCCCCCTGTCCTCTAATATTCTGTCCAAGTGGAACTTCCCAACAGCAAATAGAAAAGGAAAGCATTCTCAGTGGAGCCAGTGGCAGCATTCATTCAAGGAAGGGACATACAGAACTCTGCTTGCCACAGCTAAGGTCCAGAGCATGTCATCTACCACTGGTACCTACCACTATTAAGTACCTCAACTCTACTTCGTATAGGATGTGAATTCTCGTGATGTTAGGATAGGAGGCAAACTTGTACAGCTTTGTGGTGCTAAGTAGCTGGCTAATGGTATCTTTTTTCCCCTGCATGCCTAGTTTGGAAAAACTTCTTTCTCAACTTTAGATTCAGAAGAACCTAGGTTAAGCGAAATTGCAAAAGGAAACACATTCAGAAATAGGGGTTCTCAAGTCTTCTTCACACTGCTTCTCCCTGTGGCCCACCAAGNCTTNCCAGAAAGCTGATGTCCTGAGGAGTTTCTATTTTCTGGTCAGCATACTCCCCCCGTTCTTCTTCAAATGGCACTGGACCGCTCACCACAGATCCCAACAATGCAGAGTTCTAACAGCCCATTGCAGGTCTCTCTCTGAAACTTTCAGTGCGTCCACTTGTCTCTGACCTTTCCTGACACAGAAGTCATTTCTTCTGACATAAAATGATTCATAAATGGTAAACCGTGGCCCAAACAGTGAAGACTTGACAATGTATGACAGCTGTCTGGACAGACATATGGGTGCTTTCCAGCTGGTGGAGAGGTGAAGAGAGAAACAATGCAGTGTACAAGGAAGTATAAAGGAAGGTGTGCTAGTCAGGATCTCAAGAGGAAATAGATGTCATGCTCAGATCAGGATAATCAAGGCAAATCCATGCCTTTAGGTGTAAGGGAAGCACACAGGGGTGCTAAGAGAAGCTGTTGTCAACTCTCAACTTTAAGTACAGAGAAANCTGTTACTAGAAGTGGATAATCTCCTTGTTATTGGTGGGGCTTCCATATCCACATTCAATCCAGGCTCCATTTGGTCGCTAGCAACATCTTTCTGAGTGGTAGATCTGAAGATGGTTCTATCTTATTTCTAAGTGCTGATGGCTTCTGCAAACACTAAAGGTGAAATCCATTCTTGGCTTGCTTTTCCAAATTCTTTAACATTACTACCAGGCCTACATGTTCAGCTTTGTCACTTCCAAAGCTGCCATCATCTATGCTACCATGTCCTTGTGAATTTCCTCTCCCCCCACCCTTAACTGGGATGCTGTCTTAGCTTAACAAAATCCCACTTGTCTATCCAGATTCCAATTCAAATGTATTCTTCCCTGTTGGTCATGGCCAATTTCCTATCACTTCAGCATAGTGGCCACGGATCAGCTGGATTTCTTATGGGTCTCCCAGGGTGAATGTTGGAAAACGTCTGTATTTAAGCTGGAATAGAACAGTAGAAAACTATAGATGCATTCTGGGTCTTAATCTTGGACTCTTTCCACAATACAGTGTGGTCACATCCCAAAGGACCCATTTCTTCTTTTGCAATCTAAAGGTCAAGATAATTTAGGGAAGAATCAGACAGAATATTTGTGACTGCCAGATCAATCATATTCATAGTAAAAGCGTGGAAAATATCATTGTGAAGACTCAATGAGAAGAAAGGGGAATGATAACAATAATAGTGATTTGGAGACCCCTTCAGAGGTGCTGTTCTTGGCCTCATGCTTTCCTGTACTATGGTTTCTCCGAGGTCCCAGGGAAAGCTGATTTTCGGCAGCACCACTGTGCAGGGCACCCCAAATGAGCAATTCCGAACTATTAGAAGTGAGGGACGCTACTCATTCCCTAGGAACAAGAATAATTGAAAAATTAAGTAAAGAGGCAGAAAAGGCCTTCAGCAAATAAATCCAAAATGATAAGATGTTAACTGCCCAAGAGATTCCTTTATTAGCATTTGGGAGCTTTTTTGGCTGTCAAAGTCAAACTGAAACTGCCAACTATTCTTGGCCTGAAATTTCTCAAAGCAAAGATGGGGGAAATGTGCCAATTATGAATGGAAATGTCTCTACCATGGAGAGTGGGGAATGGAAGATAGGAGAGAAAAAGTTTCCATGATTCTGAATTGAATAAAGCAAATTCAAATTACTTCTTAGGAGGCCAATCACTAACACCTCAACAGAAACACCACACACACACACACATACACACACACACACACACACACACACACACACACACACACATTGCTAAAAAAATAAAATTGTAGAAAAATAAAATTGGTGGTCACTAATTTTAAATCTAAAATGTACATACATAATCCAGAGAGTAACTCTATGCAGCTCTATAATATGATTTTAATATATTCTATTTTGAGCCTCAGTCAGTCTATGCTTGCATCATATTGGCAAACTGTGCTATGCAAAAAGGTTGTCCCTTAAAAATAAAATAAAAGAGGTTCCTATTCTCACCTAAGGAAGCCTGTCATGTGTTGAAGGAATGCAGACTCTCAGCCTCCATGCAATCTGCATCCAATCCCTGCTGCACAGGGTCCACTGCAGTGACAGTGGAGCCCTGATGTGAAGGTAGCAGTCTATGCAGAAACAGGAAAAGCTAAAAAGACCATGGTAGGCGATAAGCTTCTGCGTCCTCTAAATGCCTAAGCGTAGCATGTAGACATCACGACCAGCAAACCAAGCACTCCACAGTTGTCCTCAAACAACCGTGTGTGCGACTGTCTTCAGAGCAGAGTTTAAGAGGGTTGGCAGTTGGTCACATGTGACTATAGAAACAAACTAGAGCATGAACTCATAGCTATGCAGAGATCCTTGCGTTAAGCAGAGAAAGGAGTACACACATAAAGGAAGAGAGACGGGGAGAGACATTGAATCTTTCTCCCTAAGAGGGGGTGTGTGGCAAGGGGGGGGTTGTTCCATAGGAGATTGGGGCATCATGCATTGGTGAGCTTCTTTTCTATAACAGCTCAAATATGCAGAGGTACAAGACAGATCCATAGGCTTCAAGAGCAAACAAAAACAGTGGCTTGGAGGCTATTGNTATGAAANCAGTTTTAACAATACACGAGGTTCTCTTGCCTTTCTCATGGATGTATCAATTTTCTTCCCATGTTTATATTTTTCTTCTCACTCTCCTACTGTTGTATTTTCCTCATTTCACAGAACGCATATGTACACATACTTGACACTTTAGAACAATGGAAACAGGAAGAAGTATATCTAACAGGAGCAAAGAGGAAAGAAAGGGGGACCCAAGGAATGACTTCCATGCTCTCCCAGCACCCTAAACTCCCCAAGCAGGGAGGATATACAATTTTCAACCGTANCTTCTAATTCAAACACTTGGAATTGGATGAGGCTGCGTGAGATGATGTTCCCCTCTAGGGATAGCACTACTTTATCTGGTGGTTTGTAGACTAGTGAAGTGGTACCGCCTTNCANGAGGAAAAGAGCTGAATCCTGCACACCGCTGTCCTCGGGTAAGCCCCAAGTGGTCAGATCAGATCCAAACAATCTCCAAGCCATAGACTATGGAGGAATCCAGAAAATGAGTGCTCTTGCCGAAATGGAACATGCAGTCAGAATCAGAAGACAAAGTAAATGCCTGAAATGAAGAATGACCGGTTCAGCAGAGCATGGCACGCATAATAGGTCGTGGATGCTAGAAGATTGTAAAATCAAAGAAAGGAGACATCTAGGGTGAAAACATTTTTTGAGAAAGCTAAGATGACTTCATGAAAAGGATGTGATTCAGGCAAGAAATTGAAGAGGTTATGGTTTGTGAAAATGTGAAGAAAGAGGTGACAGACAAATTCACATGCGAACAACATATATGTTTTCATGAATTCACAGCCATCTCCTTAGAGGCCCAGAGCTATGAAACACACAGAACAATTAAGCCTTTGGATCTGTGGCTGAACAGCAGTGAGGAGCTTTGAGCAGGACTGAAANACTTCTGCTACTTAACTACTGACTAAAACTTGAGGTCTTTCTTCTCTGAAGCCTTCCTATATTAGAACCTCTGGAGAGAGGAGACTCTCAGTGGCCTCCCCTTCTCAATCTCCCCTCATACTGGTTAAGTGTGACTGTTGCAAGTAGCTGAGTCTTGNGAGAAGATAGCCCAGAGGGTAAAACACACACAGTGTTTTCTCCAGGAAAGGCCAGGATTGCAGAGCTGCCTCGTATCAGTGGAGTTCAAAGAGACTCCCACCCATCACTCATGTTTTACTGTGTCTTCTTGGCAAAGTCAAGACTGGAGAGCTGGCAAGGCATGGGAAGCTGGGGCCTCTACATAATTTATGAGAAACACTGAGAAGGTAGAACATGTCACATACTTTCAGGTCAGTCTTAAGGTTTCCCTTAAAAAGTAAAGAGTTGCATTAAGCCTCCCAAGGTCCCTTCTGATATCCTACCTTTGTGTTTGTGTGTTTGAGGCAAGCTGAATTATATTTTGGGATTTCTGGTAACCACAAAAATCTCTCCTATACCACGGGATATTTCAAAATTCCTTGGGATCCTTCAGTAAAAGCATTAGTTCTTAAAGTATCCATTAAAAGCAAGAGGAAACATTTGGATACAAAAGCAAATCATCACCAAGTGAGCAAGACACAGGTTGCCTTTAAACAGCTCTCCTGCCTCATTTTACGTAAAATATTCTGCCATATTTCAGGCTTTGTACAAAATCTATAGTTCAATTGTCAAGCATTCATTTTATATCTCTTAAGAAAAGTATGTGCCTTTTAAAATGATGTATACCTGACATGAAGCNGAATAATACACCATGATGAGGAATTTATAGCATGGCCATTGGTGTTCTATGAGCCGAGCCAATTTGCTTATTCTTCTTATTATACTCATAACTTGAATGGCAATAAGTGGCAAAACAATGGCTCATAGACTTATGTGCACATGTCCACATTATGTATCCGTTAAATTCTATAGCTGGTGCATTTCCTTCTTTTCCAGTGCTTCTGTGGTCACAATGAAGCCTATCTGAGCCTTGTTCAAAGAGAGATGGGTGGCTGCAGACAATCAACTTATTCCAGATTCAATTTCTTTGAAAACTTAGTAGCCCAAAAAAGAATAGATTCAAAAAAGAAGAAAAACAATTATGCCAATAATATAATGTCATTTGCTATATGCCACTGTCATCTTTCAACAAACCATGAGAAGTCATCACTCCTGGGACATGGAGGAACACTGTAGACAGACTCAAGGAGGTGTCTTCCAAAGAATGGATGCCACTTACAGGTAGCGTAAATAGATGAGTTATAGAGAAGAAAGAGAGGAATGAATAAATTGGAAAAAAAGGATAATCAGAAATGAGGCAAAGAGGAAACATGCCTACCAAGTAGAAGCTAATGTGATATAATTTCATAATGTTAGTTCAAAGTTCTTTGGACATTTGTTTTCACTATTGAGAAAGTGAGAACTGAAGCAAAGTGAAGGGAATAGCATAGAAAGGAAATGGGAAGAGAAAAAAGTAGAAGATAATCAAGAATAGGAAAGGGAAGGAGGGGAGCAAAAGGGAGGGAAAGAGGGGAAGAGAGGAGGGAGAGGGGAGGCTGTCTCTTATACACATCTAGATGTGGAGAGGAGAGGGGAGGAGAGGAGAGGAGAGGAGAGGAGAGGAGAGGAGAGGAGAGGAGAGGAGAGGAGAGGGGAGGAGAGGAGAGGAGAGGAGAGGAGAGGGGAGGGGAGGAGAGGAGAGGCTGTCTCTTATACACATCTAGATGTGTATAAGAGACAGGTCCATGACTATCATGGTGGGAAGCATGGTGCTGGAGCAGTAGTTGAGAGCTTATATCTGCTCCACAAGAGGGAGGTTGTTGGGGGAGAGGAGAGGAGAGGGGAGGGGAGGGGAGAGGAGAGGAGAGGGGAGGGGAGGGGAGAGGAGAGGAGAGGGGAGGGGCAGGGAGAGGAGGGTGGGCATACCTTTCAAGTAGCCACCACAGAGATGATGCCATCTAAGAAGTCCACACCCCCAGAGCACATTCCGTCCTAGTGATGTGACAAAGCTCTGTGCACGGGGTGGAACTGGCTATATTTAGTTCCACTGCTGTAACTCAAGTCAGGAGTGTTCATGGGGGCAGCTGCTGCCGTCTCAGAGACNTTTTACTACCTACTCTGGAGTAGCTTGGTAAGGGCCCAGACCTCTGCGCTACAGAGCTCCACTGTGTTTATATACAGCTATACAACGGGGCAGCATTTTGAACATAACTGATAGGTCTGTTAACATAGTTTAATGCTCTGCTGTTTAACAGGACAGTTTCTTTCAGAAAACCAAAGTCATCATTCTTGGTTTCTAACAATGTCCCTCCCCCAATCCCTGAAAGCAAATAGTGGCCTTTACCTTATATGGTATGTTCTCTCCTGAGAACATTTCTGATTTTCTGGTCTTCATTTCAACTCCACAGGGCTCTATGCTTTGAAAAAAAAATACTTTCTGGTGTTTGCTCAAGTATCCCCAGGCTCAACTGACCTATAGAAACTACCCACAAGTTTTTGTTTCTCTGTTTTTTGTTTTGTTTTGTTTGTAACATCAGGCGAATGGACTGACTCCTTCTGTATGTGGGAGTGGAGTGATGGCTTGTTTAATGGAGGACTGGCAAATGCCCAATCTTTATACTCTATTGCTAGAAATGAATAGTTCTCAACACAAAGAAAAGTGCTAAGTCTGACAACTGTTCAGAAGTGGAACTTGAACTGAAAAATCCCTTAGGTAAGTGTGAGTCACTATTGTCATACGCCACCCTGTTAAATTCTGTGGGACAATGGCACACATTCCCTTCTCGTTCAAGGAGACTGAGTTAGGATGTGTGCTTGGCAATGATCATACAAGGTAAAATTGGGAGACTAAAGAGGCTCTACACAAGTGTTTAGAGAGGAAGAGGCACAGTGGAAGAAGCTTGGGGGGATTTCAGAGACACTCTTTGCTAAAGAACAAATAGAGCAGTTGGAGGAGAGAAAATAAGCCAGGATGTGCCTTATTTTTTCATTGAGTGGCATCAGACATTTAAACAATGACAAAGCTTCCAAACCTGAGCCTTGGCTGACACAGATTTCTCATAAGTAATCCCCNGAACAAAGGTCACTTATACAAAGTAATTTCCAAGAAGAAAAGTCCTTATCTACAAACCGGAAGCTAAATGCCCCTCTTCCATTGAAGAACACTAAGAAAGGTAAGCAGGAAGTAGCCAGGAGCATGCCTGTGTTCTCAGGAGCACCACTGCACAGATCACCTCTGCACAGACCTCCTCTGCACAGATCACTTCTGCACAGACCTCCTCTGCACAGATCACCTCTGCACAGACCACCACTGCACAGATCACCACTGCACAGACCACCACTGCACAGATCACCACTGCACAGACCACCACTGCACAGATCACCTCTGCACAGACCACCACTGCACAGATCATCTCTGCACAGATCACCCCTGCACAGACCACCACTGCACAGATCACCTCTGCACAGACCACCACTACACAGACCACCACTGCACAGATCACCTCTGCACAGACCACCACTGCACAGACCACCTCTGCACAGACCACCTCTGCATAGATCACCTCTGCACAGACCTCCTCTAAGAGAGGAGTGGTGAAAATGACAGAAGCATTAGCCACTCTGCACCTTGGAAAGGCGAGCCCCAGGAGGAAGATGTATGTCAATCATTCCTGTCTGGCAGAAAAGAGCCACTGAGGGGGCAAGCNCCAGGTGCAGCAAAGGGTATTACTGTACCGGAGTTCACCGACTGGCTGTCCAATCCCTTTAACCCAATCTGGCTGAAGGGCCAAGAGAAGAACATTCTCATTAGGATATGTAATGGATCATTTCCAGTGACCAGATGGTTCCCCATAAATACATTAATGACTTTATAGGCATGTCTGCCTGGAAAAGTAACAGTTTAACCACCACAGTATGCAAAACTTAACTTTCAGGTTCTCTATAAACTAAATAAAAGACCAACGCCTTATGAAATATTGTGTGTGAAATTATTCTAGTTCCTAACCTGATTGTTTTCATACAGTGAACTTAATAAACATAGTTGCTATTTGGTTTAAATGAAGAAAAAAATAGAATGCACCCATACTTTGAAGGTTATCTAAACATGGGAGGTCACAATGCTGAGAAAGACACATACATATGAATAGGTACAAACATGCTCCCACTAGCAACAAGGTGAAGGTGGTTCACCTTGAACAGCAGAGCTTTGGCGCGACGGCCCTGGTTTCAAGTGGAGACAGCTCCAAAGCAGTCATGTATAAACACNCCAAGCAGTTCCCTCCTGCGGGCTCCATATAGTTCTCGGACNTGTCTGGCTGTACCTTCCTGTCCTCAACCATCACCTAAGCATCTGACAGACCCAGTTTTTCTCCAACCTTTATCCCCTCTCCACAGATCTTTCAGACATATACCCTTACAAGCAAATCTAATTTTGTCACTCCCTTACTGCCTCCCATTGATTTTAAGTGAAGAAGAATGAGTCTCTTTTGCATGGCCAATGAGACCAGAACAAAAACCCAACTCTTCCACCTTCATCTGACCCCCCCACCCCACTGAACTGATTGGGTATCGTTATCTACTCCACACTGCTCTTCAATTCCCCAAAGCTGCTTTAGCCAAGTGTACCTTCTGTGTCCATGAGGTACCTCACCTGGTCCTGGACCGCGCCTTACTTCTCTTCTCACAGGCTAACTTATGCTCCCCTTCGGAGAACACATGGATCAAGAGACCCTCTGCCCACTACAGCACAGTCTCTTCACAGCTCTTGTTGAGTTTGGAACTGTGTGAGGAAAGTTTAACTTCTTAATCCATGCCATCAGGGTGTGTATGAAGATTAAGCCTGGGAATGGGCATAGAAATCCTAGATCAATTGCAAGGATGCTGGTGCATGTAACTGTTTCTCCATCACTGCCCTGAAAGGACTCAAAGCCCTAAAACAAAATGGAAATGATACAACAGAAAATCTCTTTCACCAAACACCCTAAAGCAATTCTTTCCAAAGTATGCCCTTTGCTATATTGGGCTAAGACATCAGCAGCCACAACTTAGTGAATTACTAGCTTTGGGATATCCCAGCATCAAACACAAACCCAGTTCCCTGGAGTCAGAGAAACCACTGACAACAATCAGTTGAGTTTCCACAATCTCCCTCCATCTAGCACACCCGGTTGTTAGGTACCAACATCTTCAGAATGCTCAGTACTAACTGTGGAGGGGAATGACT
>LZPO01097686.1:37953-53493 GCA_001675575.1 Neotoma lepida
GCGGGAAGAGGGAGGAGAGGGGAAACTGGTGGGGTGGGAGGAGGGAGGGGAGGGGGATCTGAGGTTGGTATGTAAAAGGAGTGGAAGATCCTTTTAATGCAAAAATAAATTAATTAATTAATTAAAAAAAAAGAAGAAGAGCCAACAACAAAAGAAAACAAAACCCCAGGCAGAGAGGCACAGGTCTATAATCTAGAAATCAGGAGGCAGAGGCAGGAGGATCACTGCAAGTTCAAAGCCACTGTAATCTACGTAGAGAGTTTAAAACGAAAACAAAAACAAAATGGTCAGAGCTACATAGCACATTTCGATCTCAAAAACAGAGTTAACATTTATCTTGAGCAGTGTTTATCAACCTTCCTAGTGCTGAGACCCTTTAATACAGTTCCTTATGTTGTGGTGACCCCCAACCATAAAATTATTTCGTTGCTACTGCGTAACTGCAATTTTGCTACTGTTATGAATCATAATGTAAACATCTAGTATGCATGATATCTGATTTGTGATCTCCAGAGGGGGTGCGACCCACAGGTTGAGAAGCACTAATCTAGAGGAAAAGTTGTTAATGCCTCTAAGAGGAAACAGCCAAAACAAAAGGAAGGTTTTTAACACTACAGTAAATAGACTTTACAATTCAGAGGTGATCTAGATGTACCTATGCTGCGGGGTGTCCCCCATGAAAATGTCTAAAAAACTGACAGAATCGTAATGAGTGATGGAAGCAAGGAGGTCTCGTAGTACATTCCTGTAATGTGACTTCTGAGGTTGATTTTGGAGGCAGTCATCATGTCCCCTGGCAACCATGTATGCTCAATAACCTCACACATAAAACCTTTTGGCTTCTGTCAGAGAGAAAATATCTGCAGTTGGAGCAGGAATGTAGCACACATGTCATTGTTTATATTCTCTTGTGAGTGTGTGTGCATGGTGGTGTGTTTATATGTGAAAATCCAAACATCATCAATAAAAAATATAGAAAGTGCTTCTAAAATAAGCTTCCTTTAAAAGCGAGTTAAGCAAATACAGGGTGATTGATGGTGAATATACAAAGTACACAGATTATGAAGTTCTGTTATCACAGACTGAACAATGTAAACCTTGGGGATTTCTCACTTCCCTTCAGAAATGCATTTGGTTTCACATAAATGCTTCATAATCGTTCTAAATTTTATCAGTAGTCATCAGGAACTCCTAGGTATGAATATGAATAAATTTTGGCAGCGTAATACCAAGTGGTAAGAATAATAAACTAGGAGTTGAGTGACTGAGTTACAGCGGAGTTCAGTTCCTTTCTGACTATGTAATCTTGAGAGCATGTTATAAATTTCTCAAGATGTGTATTTCAGTCAACACATAAAGCCCCTACTATGTACAAAATCACCATCCTGGGGCTTTGGCACAGACTGTAGAGGAAGAAAAACAGCACCACTGCAGTGAAAATCCAGCATGCCTTGACAGACAAAGATAATGAAAACAGTAATAATTACAATACAAATAGTGGTAAATACCTTGAAGCAAAAAATTGAAACAGGTCGGCAATAGAGGCCTAGAGACCTTAACTAAGAAAATATGAGAAGTCCNTTTGGAGGAAGTAACAGGAGCTAAGCACAAATAACAAGAGAGGGCTAGTCATGTCATGGATGTAGCAGAGTTTAGACATTGATCATAACAGATGAAAAAGCCTACTAGGCTTGTTGAAAAAAGAAGTAAATGGTCTGAGAGGTCAGAAAGACCATCTATTGGCCAACCTCTCTAAAGAAAAAAAAGGAAAGAAAGAAAGGAAAAAGAAAAAGCAGATATACTTTACGAAGTAAAAGGAATATACTGAAAGCCAGGGACAAGAAGGCTTAAAGTTCGACAAGTCCATGGCAGTGGCCATCTAGGAGCAGACTATTAGTCATCAGTAGTTCCCATATCAGGCTGCCTGTCAACAAAGGTTCTCAGTTCTTTTCTGCAAATGACTCACTATCCTATCACAAGTTTGCAAGTTGAATGAAACAAACCATTTGTTCAAAGTTCAATGTAAAGAATCAGCAACATTAGCAACCATGGACACAGAACTAAAGTCTCAACATGGAGGCCTGGCTCTAGTCTCACAGCTAGAGGTTTTGTAACATGGGTTAAGTTAACCAAGTTCTCCAGATCTTGTGTTCTACCTCTAACAGTTTAAGCCAGTAAAAATGGTTTTTCTCCTTATGTCATCCAGTTGTTGGGAAGATTAAATATTACACACTAAATAAAGTCTGAAGAAACTATAAAGAACAAGGCAAGCATCACCCCTTGCCATGTGTGCCCCTACTATCATTCCACACATCTTGACTATCATTCTGTGAGATAGGCCTTAGGGGTGGCTTTCTATTTCACAAGTAAAAAGAATCACATGGAAGCAGCTCCATGAACTTTAGAAGATTCCTTAATCTGTCTCACAAACCTAGTCCTCACTAACTGTCACCCTTTTGTTCATATTTCCCACAGTGGGAGAAGCAACTCCATTTTGCACAAGAAATGTGGCTCTCTGGATAAAGACCCAGGAGAAAGATCCTGCAGAGAACAAGCTGTGGCACCTTGGGCCAATCTCCACACTTTCAGCTATGACTGACATGCCATTCCCCATGTTTTCAGAACACTGACTGTCTGACCACACAACATAGAAGAGGCTTCCTATGCAGCTACTTTCACTGGGTTTACAGGGCTGCTTCAAACTGATGCTTGCATTTTAGCACTTTAATATCTCTGGAAGAGTCAGAACAGGGTTAAGGCAAGCAAACTCACATGGAAGAAAACAGAGGCCTCTTGTGGAGATACAGCTAGTCCAAACCCAGAAATCTAGGTACTCTGAGCCCGAGGCCAGAGACCTTGGAAATTTATTAAGCCTCTTCCAGGAAGGATCTAGTGAGGATGAAACAATGCCATGGTCATGATGACTGTCTCAGGCTCCCTGTGATTATGGTAAGGCCAGGAGAGTCTCTGCAGGCTGCCTCTGTTCCTTCATCTTCTTCCCTGACCAGTAGTCAAGACCAGAATGTCTGGTGGTGGAAGTAAAGGCTGCCCAGGAAATGGCTGCATTACACAGGACACTTGGGCCTCTGCCAATCCTTGCCACTTCACTCAGTTTGGCATAAAAGACCATGTAGTTATTTCCAAGGACCATTCGTTCTGGTCCTTAGACAAAGGAGTCCCTCTGCACGTCCCATCAAGGAGACTCAACACAGCCATCCAGCTCTTTCCATAGGGCCAAGGGACTTCGTGGTTAAGGACTCTCAGTAGGGCTTCCTTCTGCTTCTTCCTGACTTTCCTTTCTGAAGTAAATAAATATGTTTTTAAAGAAAGTTGTGAGTACTCTTGTTCAACCCGATCTACACATTGCGGCTAAAAGAATACATTTCCCCCCTAATCCAGTCACCACGGCCAACTAACAAAAATGCATTATCTTCCTTTTAAAAGTACGGTTTATGTGTTTTAAATCACAGGAAATTCTTATCAGGAAATGAAAACTCAAGTCATGTTTTTCTTTTATCCCCTTTCTCTCTATGGGAGCCAGAGAAGAAAAGCAATCTCTCTTCATAAAGGACATTGTGCTCTCTGCTCATGCCCTGCAAGATCCAGCAGCATGCTTGTAGGAGACCCTCTGATCGAGGTCCTTCTGCATTCCTGGAAGCTACTTCATTATCTCTAATCCCTCAGACCAGGGGGGAATCATGTAACACCCACAATGAAGTAACCCAGGTTTTCTGACATCTCTCTAGCAAAGGACATTTTTATGACAATGTGAGGGTTGCCAAGAACAAAGTCCGTGTTTGATTTAAACAGTATTATGGCATTGTATGTCATGGAATCACAAAAACTAAATGATTAATAGTCTTTCTACAGTCTAACACCTTCATTTTTTACTTGAAGAAATACCATGGAGCCAAAGCTTGGCTTGATCTACTCAGCTCCCCTTGGACTGACATGGGCAAGAACTCCAGTTACTGGCTTCGTTTTTTGTTTTCTCTTCTTTTTTTCACCATGGTCTCATCCTCTATCACTTATTTCTAGACATCCAAGGAAATCTTAATGGGAAAATTCTTTCAAGAAAGGAGTCTATGAGGAACTATATATTTCTTTGTCAGATCACTAATTTTCAAACATTAATTGGAAAACTTTTATGCCAGAAACTGTGGTAAGCAATGAAGATAAATAAACAAAAATGGTGTGGATCCTTCTCCCAGTGTGTGCATGCCTATATGTTTATGTTTATGTGTGTGTGTGTGTGTGTGCACACGCACGTGTGCATGTGTGTATGAATCATTGTTCAGCATGGTTGTGTGTTGGGGAATATTATTTTAAGCTGTGTTTCTTTTGTTTATGTTGCATTTGTTTAACTCTGTGAAGCTGTGTTACTTTGCCTGTCTAAAACACCTGATGGTCTAATAAAGAACTGAATGGCCAATCGCAAGGCAGGAGAAAGGATAGGCAGGGCTGGCAGGCAAAGAGAATAAATAGAAGGAGAAATCTGAGAGGAGAGGAAGACGCAGCCAGAGAAGGAGGAAGACATCAGGGGCCAGCCACTCAGCTACACAACTAGCAAGCCCGGGAGTTAAGAGTAAGATATACAGAAGAGAACAGGAAAAGCCCAGAGACCAAAGGTAGATGGGGATAATTTAAAGTTAAGAAAAGCTGGCAAGAAAAAAGCCAGGTTAAGGCCAGGCATTCATAATTAAGAATAAGCCATCATGTGTGATTTATTTGGGAGCTGGGTGACGGCCCCCCCAAAGGAGTAAAAAACACAATTGTGACATGAAGTAGCAGCATTAAAAACACTGTGGTAGAAAGAAGTCTATCAAGATATGGTGTGCTAAGTCTTCCTGTCTCTAAAATCTGCTCAATGAACACACCCCACAACCTTCCTTCATGACCTTGTAATTTATTTTCCCCAGGGAAGTTAAAACAATTACTAGAGAAAAAGTAACCCCCTGCTTACACTTGTCAATGAGTGTCCTAATTAGCTTTTACTGTCAGTTTGACCCAGCCTAGGGTCATCTGAGAGGGGAGTCTCAATTGCAAGATTGCCTAGATCAGATTGGCCTTCGGGCATGTCCGTGGGGTATTTTCTAGATGACTGTGTAGGAAAGCTCAGTCCACTGTGGGTAACACCATTCCCTAGGCAGGCTATTCTCAGATGTATAAGAAGTCTGGCTGAACATGAGCCAGAGAGTGACACAACAAGCAGCATTTCCTCCACTGCTTCTGCTTCAAGTTTTTGATTGAGTTTCTGCCCTGAGTTCCCTCCATGATGGTCCATGACCNGGATGTATCAGCCAAATAAACCATTTCCTTTTCATCAGAGCATTTTATCACAGGACAAAAAAGAAAAGGTAACTAGAATAATGTTTCCATTGTCCATGGAACAAAGTACAGAATTGTTCAGAGGGTTAGAAGACACCTACCACTCCTTTCATCCTGCCCACTGACCTACTTTCCCAGCCTATCAGGCTGCACGCTCCCCTTGCTTGCTCCAGACATACTCTAACGGCACTTGTTAGTTTGCCAAAGCCCCAGATTTATTTTTGTATTAGGGTCATTGGAACAAGCCATTCCCTTNCTTGCTCTGCAATTTTCCATCCACCCAGTCAGATTTCTAATCCTCCTGCTCAATCACTCATTGACCTGGCTCACTCTTCCCTTCTTCAGCTCTCAGCATGGACATCACTTGTTTCAGAAAGCCTTCATCCTGGTGAGAACCTCTTCTACATGCTGTGGTAGCACCCTCTTCCTCGGCTCTGTATTTACAGCTTTGTGTGAATCCTCATTAAGATTGCTCTTTCTTCTGTAGACTGAAGTCTAGCAGGCCAGCACTGTACTTAACCTGTCTCCTGAAAGGCTGGGGTCTACTGACATGCTTGACACAGCCATTGACTGGCTGGGTCCAGGAATGAATATACGATGTGTATATGGACATTTTCAAATCAGAAATGCTGCATAACCACAAGTGGGCTGGACAAGTTCCAGTGTGGACTTGATCAGTCACTTCTAAAACTCAAGAAATAAATGGACATACCCTAAAATATGACAAAGTGGATATTTTGTAATAAATGAATGAATAAATGGAATTTATGATTTGTTTTTTTAAAAAGTTATGAAAGTCAGTAAAATCTTAGGTACTCAAGGGATGAAAGGAATGTGGAGGTGAGAGTTGAGGCATAAGAAATCTGTAACTCATAAAGAAGGAAATGGGGGGAGAGGGAATTGAGGGGTGACCTCTGGTGCCTTGAGAAGGGGAGCAAAGACACCTCCTACCAGTGCTTACTTGAGACAATTGGAAGAAAGAACAGGAGTAACCTGAGTCTTTGTTTCTGAGGTGATTATGCAGCTGGCCACTGGTTGTGAGGAAACAGACAATTCTTGAGCAAGGAGCAGCTCCCTTTTGTGGGTCCAAATGGTTAGCGGAAAACACACACACACACACACACACACACACACACACACACGCATGCAGTTGTAATTGAAATCTTATTCTAGTCTAATATTTAAGATAGGGTGAAAGGAAACATAACATCAGACAAAACTAGAAGGCAGCAAGTAGGAAGATTATATGACTTGTAGGCTTGGTGTGGAAAGACAGAGGGGAGGCCATTACATTGGCTGCCCTCACAGAAGGTCTGGTAAGTTCACACAGACTTCAAGTATGTTTTCCTCAAAGCTGTTGCCCTTACCATCTCCCCACAGTCAGCAGTGGGCAGCTTTGCGATCAGCCATCTTACTCTCAGGCCCTCTTTCCCTCCCTCCTTCCTATTCTCTGATCTACATCGTCTCCTGCCAACTGTTTGCCCCCAAAGTAACCATCGATAGGGCATCATTGTAAGAGAGGAGAGCTCTACAGTGGCAGAAAGAAGCCCTGCAGATGAGGCCCTTCATATACATTTTAAATCCGGAGCATATGAGGTATGTTTCTTGCACTTCTGGAATTGCTACTCCTAGCTTAGAAAGTGTGCAGTGCTATAAAAAAGGTGTTTCCCACTAAACCATTGAAGTGCTCCGCCCACTCCTGTCTTCTGACATTCTCCCTATATGCAAGGCTCTGAGGATAATGAGCATGCGCCTGTCAGAAGAGAATGGGAGCATTACACATTCCCTGCCTTCCTTACAAGGCTATGATTTTTCTCTGTGCTGGAATGTGTGAAGCTAGCCTCCTCTAACCTGTCTAGTGACTCTCTGAAGTCACAAAAGCAACATTGTCCAGCCCTGTCTTAAGAAAGATTAAACTGCATTTAACAGCCCAGACAAGGCAATGATCTCACTACAAAATCAACATATGGTGGTGGCTGGGAGGCTGCTCCAGCCATTGCTCAGTGGGCACCCAACACCTCAGGCCTCAAGCAGCCATTCATCCTTCTCCTTCCACTCAGCTGCCCAGCTTAAAGGCATTGACCCAGTGACATCACCCGACACTGAACAGGATCAAATGCTCTGGAGCTAAGTAAATAGATCCCAGCAGGCAGTTCCTACGGGGGCTACAGTGGAGCAGTTCCAAGTCTGTTCCAAACTTGGGCTAGAATGAGAGATCTCCAATCTCACTCACTGTAGAGCCCTCCCCAGCCTTCTCTGTGTTAGCCTCACAGGACCATAGCCATGAAAAAGGAAGAACTAAAATCTTGACGGGAACTTCAGAGAGCACAAGACACTGGACCATTCAGTGGGAAGGCATAGAATTTTACCACTGGATTGACCAGTATAAGAAAAGTACATCCTGATCCCAGGAAAGAAAAAAATAATAAAACAGGCTTTCTGTTTGCTTGTTTGTATGCTCAGTGAAATGAGAATGAAATTAGGAAAAGTCAAACGATAAAAATAATGGTTACTTAGGATTCTGTGCCTGAGACCTCCTTTGTGAGTACCCCACACAAGTGCCAAAATTACCAGGGTTGAGCTTCTGATAAAGTTCTCAACCAGGAGCCCAATTTCACTGGGAACAAAGCTTGGGAAAATAGTGAATGATTAAATGTCCTCCACCCAGTTCGAATATGATGGAGAGCAGGTGCCCAAGGCTTTGGGCAATGACTTTCTCTTAGCTGAGAATGTGAGAGAGGCAGGGTGGGGGGTGGGGGAGTGTTGCTCTGTGTTCTTTAGAACGTATTGTACTTTTACCATTCAGACACCAGGAGTCCATAAGTGAGACTCAGACAAGGCCGGCTCAGAATCAGTTCTGCCTAACTAGAGCCAATCTAAACAACTCAAGTCCTGGCAGTGTCTCTTCCAGAGGGAAACAAGGGAGGTGTCCCAGGCAGAGAGAGATACTTTAGAGAATGTATCAGCCATTCCCTTAGCCCATCTCCACACAGAGGGAGCTTGATTTACATGCCCCAGGGAATTTGTCAGTGAAATCCCAGAAATTTGCTTAGAGTTTGCAAATCTAACAGTCCAGTTCAGAAATGAACTAAGAAGCTTGCTCCCCATCCACTGCCTTTTCACAGGGAGTAGTGCCATTCAGACCCAGCAACAAAGTGTTACGGACATCAGGTTTGCATCACTGGACCAACATGGGCCGATTTCAACTTCTTATAAGCTGTGTGGTCAGATTTGGGACTTGGATGTCTTCTTTAGTCTGTTTTCTCAGACCACGGTGACAGTGAAGTATAAACAATAAGTGGCAAAGTCCAATATATACCCCAACTTTTACTTTAACTAGTGACCAAGAGCTTCCTATGTCCTGGATTTGACTGCACAGAGCTGGGCCAAAGGCCTACTCTGCTGGAGAGAACAGATTTAAAAGCATTTGGAGGCATACAGGTGCAACAATGTCCACTTGAAGAAAAGATGCACCTACAGGAAGCAGCTCATATCTGTGATGACAATAAGCACAATCATAACACCACAGTTGATGATAATAGATTAGTTAATAAATGCCACACTGACTTTGAGTTTCCAGGAGACAATGGTAGAGTCCTTTCACTTTTATGTGCCAGAATGTCTGGCAAATTTTGACATTTTGACTGTTATTTCTCTTCCCATATTCAGGAAGGCAGAGGGAGAAAAGCTGGGCTTTGTGTTGAAGGAGTGACACACCCTTGGTTATGACCATGTGGACACTGACAGCACTGCTGTTCACAGTTTGACCTCCAAAGCACTTTCACTTTCTTCCTTTTGCCATCACCTTGGTTTCCTGGGAAACAGCCCAATGGGGGGAAAAATCCTTCTTTCCCTTGCAGAAACGGAGGCACAAACAACATACAAGCAGAATGCCCAGGAGTGAATGGCAAGTTCTCCTGACCTTCCACCAAACAGCCCCTTCTAATCAACAGGCTAGCATGAGACTGTCAGCTTTGCTACAAGCCTCCCGGGTTAGAACGCTGCAACTTCAAGTTTCTCAGGAAATTATCTCCCTGTGGTGTTATTTAGATGTTGGATATTTCTTTTCCTTTTTCCTTCTGGGATAAAAGAGTAAAGGATGATCATTTAGGAAGAGAGTCAGCCCAACTGGCTTATCTTGAATGATAAACATGGGAAATTACAGAAAAGTGGAAAGCTTCTTAATGCACAGGTTCCAGCTGCCCTGGAGTCCAGGAGCTGAAATAGTTGCCATATTTCCTGTCTCTGGCTTTGGGGAGTTTTTAGTTCGCTAGATAGTGTTTATCCTGACAGTTCCACCTCACAGTACCACTAAACGAAATGAGGGTAGATTCTGTCTAGTTTTGAAATCGTATTTTTTTTAAGCCTTTCAGGAAAAATCAATCTAGGCCGGACTTGAATGGCCATCCACATGGAAAACATGAGCTGTGTTGCAAAGAGAGGCAGCATGACCCAAATGTCAATCAGCTGCAGCTCAATACAAGCCCTGGAGATGGAGAGCCCAATGAAGCCTCAAAGGAGAGAAAGAGAAGAAAATACCAGCAGTTGAAAAGTGCTCCAAAATGCTTCCTGCTTAAGTCTATCCAAACACCTTCAAGACTGGCTGTTCATAACACCATGCCCTCTACCTGACATAGCAGCTTCACATGGATAGCTATACCTTCCAACTTCACAAGAGATAAGAGATCCAAGTCAATAGCAATTAAGTTAACACAGCTGGGTTCATTGGATGTCAGGGGGCAATTCAGGGATAGCAGCAAGATAGGATCATTCAGGAGAGAATAGGTGATCACGAATTGAACAGTGTCGATAGGGATCTAAGTGCAAAGAGTAGTTTGTGGAGGGAGTTGCCCAGACTCAAGGCTGTGTGTCTAAGACGGATATGGGCTTCTCTGGGTACAGATTCATCAGGGGCAGCAGGCACTTGGTAGTGGATGAGTGGGCTCTGAATAGCCCTTCCTATTCTTGAAGTCTTTGATCTAACAAATCTAAATCGAATCTGTGTGACTCATTGTTTTTCAGATTCAGACAAGGAAACGAATGCTCAAAAGTGGTGCTTTTAAAGCTTGGGGATTCCTAGGCTCATCTAAATGTGAAAATTATCTTAGTCACTTGAATTGGGTGAAAGAACTAGCAGGTAAGATAGAAATGCTGTAGACCAGGGTGGCCAGGCTGTAAGACGGAGTAAAATTATTTTACTCATCTGTTACAGTCAAGGCTGTGGAAGAAGTGATGGGAAGAAGGCAGGTAGCTAAAACTCAAGTGCTTTATCCATTCAGGTATACACAGAATTCAGAGAGAGAGAGGGAGAGAGTGGGAGAGGAAGTGGGTGAGGGAGAGGGGGACAAAGACTAAGGGGTGGGGGACCTAGATTCCTTAATCCTTGCTACCTAAATGGAAAGTATCCTAGCTTCCCAGACATGGCACTGGCTTTACTCGCTGGCTGCATCTGTCACATAGACATGTCCACATCACTTGAGCGGTCTTTCTTGCCCAGAAGATGATGAGCACCTGAGGTCTAAGGAACACCATTTTCAACTGGTGGGTATAGGAATTTGCAGTGCACTTTGTATGAAATAACTGGTTATATATATATATATATATATATTTGGAATCAATATGCACTGAAATTACTTCTCCAGGGGAAATCTGAAGGAAAATAGATCCAAGGCACAGGCTACAGGCATGACCTTGACTAGTACAGAAGGCAAGGTAAACCAACTGGAAATATCAGAGTCTAAGGTTGTCAGAGTTTTCATTGTTATTTCCAAGGAAGTTGCAAGGGGGAAAAAGCACTAAATTCATCGCTAGGGATCTTGCCTTTATATTCTCTATAAAGTGTTACATCAACTTTAAAGTGATTCAGCTTAGAAAAACACTCAAGTAAAAACACAGACTGCTATAAATATGTTATTAGCTGTCTGTGAACATACAACTCACTACACTGAGAGACTGCATCATTTGTTTGCATGCCAGGGAGGCAGATTAGCACTGGGACCAGATGACCTTGGTTCAAATCTTGGCTTAGACTCTTCCCTTCCAGGCTGAAGCTGTACAGCAAAACTTGAAGCTCATCTTCCAAGGTGTCTATAGAGGAATTCGAATACATATCTCCAATTACAAGTTCCCCAAATCCCACACAAGTGGCTACCCTATCCACAAGTCATCTACTGCCAAATCACACTTGGCATGGCAACCCCTTGTCGATTTCTTCAGCAACCCTTGTCAATTTCTTCTACAAGTTCTGGCTGATGGCCACCATTTACAATTCTCTAACGTTCCAGTCAGAATCAGCCCTCAAAGATAGGAGATCAGGTCATCAGGTTTCTTTGCAGATCCTTGGGGAAATGGATAGGCCCCCTATGATGCACATGCACAGTTACACACACACACACACACACACTTCCTCTTCTAGTGGGTACATCCTACTAATAGAGGTCAGGAATATATATTTCAGTAGAGCTCTCCAAGTAGAACAATTTGCCGTGGCCTCACTCCTCATCGGATCTACCCTGAATATGCTGAAATGCATGCCTACATCTAAAGAGATGGTAAAGATGGACCCTCCTGCTGGGAATAAAATCTCCAAACCATAGCCATAGTCCAAAA
The DNA here is from genome assembly GCA_001675575.1 of Neotoma lepida. Classification (NCBI taxonomy): domain Eukaryota; kingdom Metazoa; phylum Chordata; class Mammalia; order Rodentia; family Cricetidae; genus Neotoma; species Neotoma lepida. The sequence continues at coordinate 49,891 of LZPO01097686.1, forward strand.
CAAGCCAAACAAGATGTTATCAGGAATTGGTACCAAACTCCTGAGGCTTCTATTGTCTTTTTCACAGTACTTTCAGTGTTTATGATCTACCCTCACTCAAACTTTTGTTTTCTGTTGCACACAATGGGCAGGAGCATTTAAGTATCTGTAACTGGATGATAGGTATATGTTACCATAGGATGTTACCCCAAAGTGATGCCTTTAAGTTGATCAGGCCATGTCAAAAAAGAAATACNCACAAAGGAGAGAGAGGTGTCTGAGAAAAAAATATTAATGCTTTCTTGGAATCTGAAGTATGAACTTATTTTAAGACCACATTCCCTTCACCTAAACTGATATTCTCCAAGGCCTAAGCACTTGGATTGAGTTTTTGTTTACTCCTTAGTTTATTTGGGTTTGGACTTTCCTCAACTAGAGACAAGTACTGAAAAGGCAACACTTGAAATATCTTTCCCACTTCTCTACATTCTGGAGCAAGAAGAAAGTATTTTGCCGTTGATGTTGCAAAAACTGTACTAAATAAAACTTTATGCTGTCTGTGGTGAGGAAGGGGTCAGCATCCAGCAGATTCCCAGGCCAGCAATGCACATGGCATTTCTCTTTGCTCTTTTCTTTATTCTTGGCCATGAATCTGCTTTGCCATGTAGCTTCTGGGGCATCTCTGCATTTAAGACCCACTGGTTAGGATCAGAACCACAGAATACTACTTCCACGGAGACCAGCTGAAGGAAGATTGCTTTCAACATAGGCAATACCAATTGGAGAGTTGTGCAATCCATAGGTAGTGGGGAGGTCTCAAGAACCTTAGCAAATATATTTGCTCACAAACCCTTGACATATTTTTCTAACTGCCCTAGGTCCTAGATAAATCTGTGTTTAATAGGGTTCAATAGGAGTAGGTACAGGAGAAATATGAATAAAGAAACTGCCCATTCTGTGAATGGGTGTGAGCATAGTGTCTCTCATCTTTCACAGACAGTAACAAAATGAAAGGGATTTAAAAACCAAATTGTCCTCTCCTAGATATCCGTATACAAAATGCCACACCTCATCATACCTTCAAAAACCCAACAGACTTCCAAAAATACTGATATAATTCAAGACTCTTCCTGGAAAGATTAACTAAGGGGCAATTATTCCATTAAGGTTGAGCATGTCCTGGGGCTCCTCTCTAGGCGAGGTACAATCCCTGGCATTTCTGGGCATAGCATCATATTTATTTACCAAAATGCCAAAACACATCCCGCTAAAGAGATGAGAAAACTGAGGTGGAGAGAACAGTAAGTCACATGCCTAGAGTCATGCTACAGTAGCCAGTGGAACTGGATCCAAACAGCCCAGAAGCTCAAGCCCAGCACATCTCATCTCAGGAGGATGGCCCAAACAAAAATATCACACTGCCAAAGAATGGAATTTTCCTTTCACCCTGGGGTTAAAGTATTGTGAAAATAACCCCAGGACCCAAAAGCACTCAGAGCCAAGAATGTCCTGCTCCCTAGCAAGCACCAAGGTTCCCAGGGATGCAGTTTCCAGTCCTGACTGGGTGGGGCCAGGGCTCCAAAGGGGAAGACTTGTTTCCAACCAGAAGTCCCTGCCCTGTGCCACCAGGCAGATGTGGGAGCTGTTTTCCTTTCCTTCTCTTATTTAAAGAAAAAACAGAAGTCTCCAGACTCCTCACACGTGAAACGCCACTTAGTTTACCACCAGGCAATAAGTTTACAGTCACACAATGGCCCATGTGCAAAGAAAAGAGGAAAGCCTGGCACTCCACTCAATCCCAACCCCGAGAGTCAGCCCTTGGAAAAGCCCAGATCCTACAAGATCAAACTCACATGCTAAGGAACAACAGGAGGTAGGGAGGCCTGGGCCCAGAGAGGACAAGGAAGGACAAGGAAGGAGGAAACATAAAATATAAAGGCCAAAAGAAATGTCAATCTAACACCAGTACTGTACGAACAGCACCCAGCCTTACCGCTAGACAAATAAATGCTGCCCGAGAGGCAAGGTATCAAGAGGTTTATTAACTTTCTTCCTGGAATCGTTCACCCTATCAGCTGCAAAGCACAATATTGACTCCTGCTGGGGGGTGGGGAGGAGCATGTAGAAATCAGAGTACTCGCTCTGATTCTCCAACACAGGGCTTTTGCTCTGGATCGTTCCAGGCCAGCTTCTGTTCTTGCTCCACCCCTAAGGCCTGGAAACAGGAAATATCCAGGTAGATTTTTATGAGAGTGGAAAGGGCCACATGAGGACATACAACCCAGCCTCCACCTTCTACTGGCTCCTACCCAAGCCTGACATAGTCCTGCTGAGCTTAGGGGAAAGCTGAGATGAATGAAGTTCCTATGTCTCATTGGGTGTAGGGACCTCTGTCTGTGACCTTATCTCTGGGATCCTATCTCTGTTTGGGGGACCTCCATGGGATTCAAGGCAGTAAAGAAAACTTATGAGATGATTGGTCTGTGTTGTTCAACCCGCAGAGTCTCACCTAAGCTCCTTGCTGTTCTTTCTACCCTCCTCTGATTGACAATCATGATCTGCATACCATTGGCTTGTGTCCCCTAAAACTTCCCGAACTAGGGGCTGAGGCCATGTATAGACCTGGTAAGTGGCAGTTAGGTCATTGAGGGTACCACTCACAGAAGAGACTCACATTTTCAGGACTTACTCAGGATTGTAAAAGAACAATCTTCGTTTTTAGGTCCCTGGCTTCTGGCCTCACTATCTAATCTCCTCTGCACACACTGCCACCACTATGATGGCCTCCGCCACCAAGCCCACACCAGAGGCTCAATAGGTAAGGCTGCCTGATCTCAGACTTCCAAGCTTCCAAAATCATGATCTAAAAGGCCTCTTTCTTAGCCTAGTGTAGTGGAGTATGTCTGGGATCCCAATAGTGAGGAAGCAATAACAAAAGGCTTAACACAAGTTCAAAGGCCTGCTAGTCCACTTACCACATACTAGTTTCAGTAAAGCCAGAGCTACATAGTAAGACAGTATAGAAATTATGCTAAATAATAATAAAATGGCAAATAAAACAACTCTTATTTCTTCTTAAGGCACCTAGACTCAAGTATGCTGTGGGATGATTCTTCTGTATGCTGTGAATATATATTACTCTCATTGGTCAATAGTAAAGCTGTTTGGCCTATAGCAAGGCAGGATAAAGTTAGGTGGGACAATCAAAGTGAGGACTGGGATGAAGACTGGCAGAGTTGTGAGAGATGCCAGCAAGCCGCCCAGGAAGCGAGATGTGCTGGAGGACAGGAAAAGCCATGACCCACGTGGCAATACATAGTTTAATAGAAATGGGTTAATTTAAAGCTTAAAATTTAAACTTAATTAAGAGCGAGTTACTAATAAGCCTGAGCTATCAGCTGAGCATTTTGTAATTAATATAAGCTTTTGTGTGTTTATTTGGGACCCAGCGGTCAGGACAAAAACCCCGCCTCTGCTTACACAAGTATTTAGTTATGGGACATAAAACACTATCTGGGTCACCCAGGGAGTGTGTGTGTGTGTGTGTGTGTGTGTGAGAGAGAGAGTTCTGTTTCATTCCTCATTCTCATATCTGATTTTCCTGCTCTCTAGTAGATCCTAAGA
>LZPO01097687.1:20669-33583 GCA_001675575.1 Neotoma lepida
TTCCACCTGGGGGACCTGGCTCATCTCCTAATCACTTCCACAGCTGTCCTACCACCACAGGGGACCTTCTCCACTCTCTCACACTTTTGTGACCTGCCATATGCTGTCCTCAGTTGGCATGCTGGTCTCTCTCTATTTCTTTACCGCCTGGTAAATGTTCACTTATTCTTTGAGGCCCAGCCTAGTTGGATCTTTCNGGAACTTTCCTGGGATCTGCTGGACTCTGCATCCCATTACCACCTTTCCTCTGTGCCAATGTGAAGTCACCTACCCTGTACCAGATTCCCACAGCATGAAAGCAGACCTTCTTTGTGGTGTTTATTTTATATCCTAGACATTTTAGAGTGAGTGTCCCAGGTGCAGCTGTGAGCCTCAAGAGCAGAGAACTTAGCTATCTTTTATTTTTCCAGAGTACAAGATAGTGTCTGTCTTACTTAGCACCCACCCAGTACCTGTATGTTAAATTCTTGGAATTTAGAACCCTGACACCACACAGCAGTCTAGATACGAGGACAATGTCAACCCCTTTGCCTTTGCGCATGTCCTTGGAGCGTACTTTCTTTGAAAATTTCATAGTGGATCTCTTTCAACCTATTCCATAGAAATGTGAAAGAGAAACAAGANNACGTTTTCTGTAAAGCAACATGATGAAAGGTTCCAATCTCGTCTTAAGGTCTAGGAAAAGTGTATAAACANACACTTCCCGTGTGACTTTCAAACGCCCTCTTGTGCCTTTTCTCTTTTATACAAATGCCATCAATCCGGGGAAGAATGACATTGACAAGATATGTTAACTGGAGATGGATGGAATGATCAAGCCACTTTGCTTTATATCCCCACATATATACACAGACCCTTTGGGGGTTGNTGGTGGTGGTGCTTGGGGGCTTGAACCCANGGTCCTAGACATGCTTGGTCAGTGCTCCTCTTGCTGGAGGGGCATACCGACTTTGGACTTTTTCAGACAAATCGGCATTTGGAAGTCCATGGGGGCCCAGTATGAACAGGAGGTACACCTGGGATTTATAGGTGGGAGCAGNGATTAAAGACCTTGCAATATATGAGACAGTCANGCAAACTGAACTGCACAATGTTCACCCCGTAGCATCCCAAACAGCCACAACTGATTAAGAGACATGGCAATGGGTAGNCAGAAACCCTTTAGTTTTTTCTTTTTTCTTTATCCGAGATGAGCCCAAGCCATAGGAAANTCCTGATTTACTTTAAGATGGCTCAGCAGATTCAAGTGCTAGTGCATGGGCCTAACAACCTGAGCTTCATCCTAGGAGATGGACAGGAAGGACAGATGTCTTGGAGATGTCCTCTAGGCCCCATGCTCTGCNCGCTTCTAACAAACAAACAAACAATTGNNAATTTTTTAAAAGGAATTTTGACACAAGGAGATTCATTATTTTTGTGTGTGTACAAAATATGGGCTTATAGCAAATTGCTAGGAAACAAGAGGCTCTGGGAAGAATCAATGGGCGANGGCACTCAGCACACCATCTTGCTATTAAATATGACAGAACAGCAGAATAANATGGTCCTTCCTTTGCAATGCATTTAATTTAATAGAATCCCAAATTAAAGACAGGACAGTCTCATCTCACTGACAAAATTACCTGCAGAGTGAAAACCGAGATGTGCACAATTTCATTAACCTTCCATTCATAAAGCATAATGCAGGGAGAAGGCCATCTCCACATCCATGCCTTGAGAGAGCCTCACTTATTAGCATCATCTGTCAGGGTGGGTACAGGAAACACTGAGAGGGGGAAAACACAGTCATTTAGAAGGGTAAAACATTTATCCTCCTAACAGCCCACCCTTTGGAGGAGTTTTCCTTTCATGGAGTGCTCTATCAGCTTTTTTAGCATTCCTAGCAGTATATACATAGCCAAGCATGTCACTTGTGACTCATACTTATAATGGGAGATTTTGTTAAATCCTGACTCNGGGTGTGGCCAATCATAGACCTTTAGAACTTCAGAACTTCAAAGGCTCTAGGGATCACAAGCTTCACTGATGATGGAATCTAGTTCCCTGTTTTACAGATAAGAAAACTGAGNCTCTGGGACACTGGGGCAGCAGAGCAGATGCTCTGTNTGAGCTCCCAGCATCTCCCAGTTACAGAATGTCTTTGCTGTGTCTGTAGATGTTTTCTGAATGGATAATAGCAATTCAAAACTCTGCTCATTTTACAGCATTTTTAAGCTGTTAGTGCTAATACAACAAGCTCCAGAGAGAGAGAGAGAGAGAGAGAGAGAGAACCAAGCAAATTATAAAACAGTAAAAACATGACTACCTACCATTTGAAAAGCATATCACATTTCATTAAACTACAATGCTGCATTCAAATACATTACCACAGAAGGACAGAACATCATTTCCCTTCTCTGCTCCTCAAACACGGAACAGTCCAGGCTCATCTTCACATCATCTTCCTCCCTACCCCACGTGCTGTTTGCAAATCAACTCCATGGCTAACATTTGCTTTGTGGAGGTGATTTAAAGTGGATTTTAGCCTATTATAGCAATAGGCTTCAAGTTTAATGAGCTTCTTCTCTAATGTAGCAATTCGGAGTCTCTTTGAGCTTGTAAAAATGAGATTCTACCCGAGTTTATAGGAAGGTAAAATAATCCTTGGAATGTAACCATGTATCTGAGAGGCTTTTTCTGGGTGCACATACAGAAAATTGCCTATTTAATATTGCTTTTTCTTTCCCAAGGTTCTATTCTGCGACCACCGACAACAGAACAAAATGTCCCCATTTGACAGGTATTATAGCATTTCAGTAATTAGCTTAAAATACAGTTGATTTGTCTGCCTGCTGCTTTCCCCCCACCGAGGTGGCAAGTATCTAAAAGCTAGTTTTAAGCCATTCAGCAAGCGGGAAGAGCCATACCTGTTGCATTCAATTTCCTCCCCATTAAATCAGGATGAATAATTTAATAAGACCTGCTTCTGCTCAGACACTGGCTCACAGGTTGGAAGTCAGGCTGCCAGAGGTTTCACTGTTTCTGCTGGCTATGAGCAAAAGCGAGGTCTCTTCTCCCCGTGGCAGCAAGCCCAACAACCACTGACCTGGGACTTCCACCTAAGAGGTTAGTGTGCCAAGGACTTCTCCCCTACAACAAAGACCATTGTTTTTTCTGTACCTGGGGCAGCCTATTGGTTGGCTACTCAGCTGACCTTTACAGCCTGAAGGTCAATTCCATAAAGCCTCACTTGTACTGCAGCCAGAGCAGTCATGTGACCCAGGTTTAGACAATGGGGCACGCGGTAAAAATCTTCCCAGGAGCTTCTGGGAAACTTCTTCCCCCATTAAGAAGTGGTTTGACCCTAGGAGGGCTCTGGAGCCAAACTGCCAGAGCTCAAGCCTCCATTCTCTACCATCTCATGTCTGTGTGATGCTGAGAAAGTTAGCTGTGCCTTTGGTGTCTTGGTTTTCTTTCTATAATATAGAATTAAATGAAATGTCACATACAGAGAGAACTTAGTATAGTGCCTTCTAAATCCACTAAGTACTGCCATAGCCAATAAAAAGGAAGATGTGTGATGAGCATTCTTGCCTCCTGCCACCAACTTGGTGACCATGGGGGAAGGTCAAGAGAACTGGGAATTAGTCTCCCTGTCTTTGCATTATGGAGACACTGGTCCATTCCTGGGACTGGCTAGTTCTGTGGAGATGAGATGAGATGCTCCCTTCTAGCTAAGACTAATGTTGTTTAATCTGCTCTGGGAGCACCATGAAATAGGCTGTGGGACTGATAACAAGCTTGAGTGTGAAAGCTAGGGAACAATGGAGGAGGGGCTTTATCAAGGTTGGATCCAGCAGCCAACAGCAGACTTTCTTGGCTCACTTGAGGCTGGCTGCAGTGCACAGACATCTTGATGGACATACAAAGCTGTGAGTGTGATCTGGCAGCCCAAAGGCCCATCTGAGGTGCCTTCAGTCTTCAGGTGCCACACAAAGGGAAGGTTGGAAATCCAAAACCACTGCATGTTTGGGGGTGGTGAGGTATGGGGCCCACAGAGGTTTCCTAGTGAGATCTGAGCTTGCTTTACCCAGCAGGGCTGCGTAAGGGGATGGATTGACCACATNCATGGTTACCAGGTGTTTGGAAGGGTCTGCACTTGGATATTCTGTATGCTTTGATCCAGCAAAGGGAGGGCTTTTGCCCTGCCCTTTGGCATTCCTATAAAAAGGCCTTTTGAAGAGACAGAAGGGGCCGTTGGGTATTGACCAGGTCCTCCCGAAGCTATCCTGTGTCTCTGTCTGTCTCATCTCTGCTATCTTTCTATCTACTAATTCCTTATGCCTCTCTCCTTTTCATAGGAACCCTGTAAAAGGCGGGGGCGGGTCCCCCACAGTGAGGGGACTGAACGACACCCAAAGATTGTGTGTTCTTTGTCAAGGTCACTGTCAAGCAGCCCATCTCTACTCTCCAGGGTGGGCTATGTTCCTTCTGGCTGTTTGCCCATGATTCTTTGTTTTCTGTATCAGTCCTAGGCAGACCACTCTGAAAAATGTTGATGATGATGGACTCACAGATAACAGAGCAAGCAGAAATTATGAACTGTAGGAACTCTGGGACTCGTTCCTCTCCAGATGACTGGCTTGGAGCTGAGAGTCTTACATTTCTGTTTCTGGATTCAGCTTTGATGACAAGCCCCTCGGGGTTCTGCTCAGACTCTTCTTTACTGAAACTACTGAACAATCTCAATGGAATAAGTATTAGAAAGAAAAAAAGGTCACCCCAGAGCCTCCCTGGGTTCCGGAATGAAAAGCAGCTGAGGTAGGAAGGAAGCCTGAGACCCAGTCGCTGTCATCAACTCTGAGACCACAATGAAATTATTTTCAGTGTTTCCAGTGCATCTGTAGACACCTTTTTCCATCACATAAAATTTAGATGAGAAGACATTTTCTCTAGGGAAATTCAGAAGAAAGGAAAGTGTATTAACCTATTGCCTGAATCTCTTTTTATTTTATAAGGACATCAAAGAACTTGTTTAGCTAAATCCCCATGGTGTCACATGTAAGGCTATATATATTGTCATGGTTACAGTCTCAGAAGCCGATAGTTCATGAGAGTACTGGCTAATGGATTATCCGAGTGAAGGGCACCCTATGTTCTGCTAAGTCCAGTGACATGTTTCCCAAAGGGAAGTTTATTTGACTTTCATACATCCCTGTANAGTGACCCAGGGTTGTAAGGGACCTGGGTCTGTAGAACTGCCAGAACCTGGGAGTAACGGAAGCCCTTTCACAGCCTACGATCCCCAAAATCAGACCTGCCAAGGCCCCCCACTAAGCCCTATCCCATGCTTCTTCAACTTTAATCCTTTACTTGAGAAGCCAGAAAAAGAGGTGAGTGTAGAAGGGTGTTGAAATGAAAGACCCTGGGCCTGTGGGAAGCGAGAAAAGCAGAGTGCTTCTGAACTGTGATGCTGACACAGCAGAGCCCTGTCTCTAAGTCAACNCTCACGGCAATAGCCTGTGTCTTGTTGGNAAAAAAAAATCTCGCTGATACAAGCTGCCATGTTCACATACCCAGAGAGAACTTCAGCAGAGCCAGCGTGAGAGACACTCACAAACCAAGCAATTATCTACACGTTTTAAGTTTAAATAAAAGAATATATGAAACTTTCTGATCTTAGGGTGTCACAGCTCACAATATGTCCAGCCCCCCAGGCACTAAGGGTAGAATATTTAGAAAGCCTCTTATCCACCTAGAATTTAGACTCTAGAGGAAAGACGAAGCCATTCTATGGAAAATAAAGAAATGCTTGTGCTGGACTGGGTGCCAGGAAGTAGCAATGGNGGCAGGAGAAAGCTCCAGAGCTGAGGCAGTCAGGAGCTGCTTGGTGGAGAAGCCCTAGTCCTGCCTGCTGGTACCCTGTCAGACAGGCCAGGAATTAGAAAAGAGATGGTAGCATGTTCTAGCAACAACGGCTATCAGTGAGAGTCAGGAAGCAGGCAGCTTGTGTTGGGCTGACTCAAACTTCATGCATAGTTCAAAGTACAATTTATAGCTTCAAACAACTTTGCCTTTACGAGCACAGTGATGATGTAAAACAAGTTGAACACTTCAAATGTTTGTGGGCCGGCTGCACTAGAGCATGAAGCTATGTAGGGACTATGAAGTCTCTCTGAAAGGTGACAAGTCAGGACTACACTTCCCAGGAAGCAAGCTCGTTCGCCTACCTGCAAGAGAAGGGACAGGTGGAGCCATTGAACGCCCTCTGTCCAGTGTGACTTTTGTCTTGAGTCCCCGATAATGAATGAGTTATTAAGTGGCAGCTGTTGAATGGTTCTTGCCTTTATTCTGACATGTGGAATAGTTAAGAGGAAAATCAAGCCATGAGGGTGCTTAAAAAGAAGGGAAGAGTGCCAGTGCTTGCGATTTATTTTAATATGGATTAAAAAAAAAGTGGATTCTGGGCAGATAACTGACAAGGCAAATATAGTAAACTATTAATGAAAAAATCTACATAGGAGGCACAGTAGTTTTTGTTTAAACTAATTTTAACTTTTAATTTAACCATTAAATTTTTATAACAGTACGGTGGGGAAAAAACCCAAATCGGTGATTAAAAGCAAGCCTGGAATTTCTTTGTCTAGTTCCTTTTTCTGGTTGGGATTATTAGTGAAAGGTATAGAAATAGATGTCGTGGGCCAAGACCTAAATTTAAAGTAGTAACTGTGCGTGCAATGTCTTTTTTTTTTTTAAATTGAGCTCCAAATCTGTGTCTACTCACCAACTGTTGATGCCAGAAAACTCACTAATAGAAGCTTGGTCTTTTGAGTTAAGGGATTATTTTATATATTTAAAAAATCCACTTGGGATTCTTGGGGACATACCAGATTAAACTCTATTTGTCATTAATGCTCAACTGCAAATCAAGTTAGATGACCACTTTCAGATAATGTAGTTAAAGGGCTGGATGGAGGAGAGGGAGCCACTATATAAGCACTTGGGGGAAAGCGGGAGATGACGGACTTCCAGGGGTGTGTTAGAGATCATCTTCTTTACAAGGCTAGCCTGGGCTACCTCAAATCCCAGTGCTAGTGTTTGCTTCTCTTAGATTCTAAATAAAGGATTTCTAAAATTCCAATGGGCATATATTTTGACAATTTAAAATGGATTTTTATTATTGTTATTGATTTACTTTTGATAGCATCTTGGTTATGTAGCCCAGGCTAGTGTTGAATCCTTCTGCCTCAGCTTCCCCAGTNAAGGATTACTGGCATGANCTATCATACCTGGTTTTAAAAGCATTTCTATTTTCTTCTATGTGATACCAAGGACTTAAGCCTAAATCTTGTCCACAGGGAAGAACACTGAGAACCAGAATTGTTCCTCTGTGGTTAGGCTTCACTCATTCCCCCATGGTTATTTTGTCAATGTGTCTGGCTGGCCTTGAACTCCCTATGTAGCTTAAGATATCCTTGAATTTAAAAAAAAAAAGATATCCTCCTTGAATTCATGATCCTCTTGATTCTACCCTCAAGCTCTGGGATTACAAGTTTGTGCCACCACACCTGGCTTTGTCTTAATTTTTGACTTATGTTCTCTTTATAGAGGGCGGGTATTTTCATTGTTATGTATTTTACTATTTTCCGTCNGAGACACCTTTCTCATAGCCTTGTTTATTCAGAAAGCAGAGCTGGTACCTAAAAGCAACATTAAATGGACCCAGTAGGTTGTATATATATAAGTGTGCATGTGTGTGTGTATGTGTGTGTAACAATAATAATTAAAGAAGACATGAATTCAAGTGTGAGTAGGGGATGTGGGGACATGAAAGGAGTTGGAGGGGGAGAGGAAACCATGGAAATGGCATACAGGATACATATATGAAATTCTCAAAAAAATAAAAGAATAATAATTTTTTAAAAAGAAAAAGGAAGCAGAGCTAGAGCTGAGAATTTCTGTATCTCTTTCAGGACACTTGTGCTAAGTCCCAGGAGGAAAGGACAGGGAAGCGAGACAGGAAGAAGAGATAAAACCAATACAAGGCAGAGTTCTGAACTAGCTACCACTAAGCAGGACCATCTATGAATCTATGTAAACAAAGTCTCAGCAACAGGCCCCTGGGAGAGAAAAAGGGAAGAGGTTTTCTCCTGTTCCCCTATCCCATTGATGGAAGTTTCATTCTAAGGGCTCATGCTGTAGCCAGGCTGTAAGTGTGTGTGTGGTGTGTGTGGTGTGTGTGTGTGTGTGTGTGTGTGTAAGGACTACTGTAGATTTCCTTATCTTGGGTATCAGAGAAGTCCCAGAGTGTCGAGGGAGAGCTGCAAGGATGGGTATGCACAAGATACGGCCTTCTTATTTGGGGGACACTCTTGGCTGCAGTAACAGCTCAGATGAGGCAGGAGAAGCTGAGGGGGCTAATGTAATGGACAAACCTATTACAAAGAGCCCATCACAAAGCTGCCTGTGGCCCCATTACCTGGCTCCCTTGGCCACTTTAAAGGCTAACTTTTCTGAGACTGTGAGGCACTCATTTTTCTACCCTGAAGGGGAGTTAGGAGAGTTAGGAGTCTAATTGGTTGGATTCTCTCTCAAGATGGTGGCAGCTGAACATATATATATATATATTCTTTAATTTCATATATATGTGTATTCATATGTTTGGTATATGTTATATATAGACCCAAAGCAAGAGAATAATAAAAAGCAGACGACATTTGGAACTGATCTCAAGGCTGTAGGTAACATTTACCATTTCCTTCCTCTATTTCTCATTTTAGATTCTGGTCACCCTTGGCTAGTGCTTTGCCAGGGGCCTGCACTATTTGCCTAGTGATATGGTCAAGACCTACATGACGGTCTTAGGGTTTCTATTGCTGTGAAGAGACACCATGACCACAGCAACTCTTATAAAGAAAACATTTAATTGGAGTGGCTCACTTACAGTTTCAGTGGTTCAGTCCATTATCATCATGACAGGAAGCATGGCNGCAGGCAAGGCAGATGTGATTCCAGCTACATCTTGGCTTGCAGGCAACAGGAAGTCAACTGAGACACTGGGCTGTATCCTGAGCATAGGAAACCTNAAAGCCTGCCCTCACAGTGACACACTTCCTACAACAAGGCCACACCTACTCCAACAAAGCCACANCTCCTAATAGTGCCATTCCCTATGAGATTATGGGGGCCANTTACATTCNAACTCCCACAATTACCAAGGTTTGTTGGGCTGCGATTGAGCANTGATCCATTCATGTGACCCAAAACACACCCTTGGGAATCCTGTGGATTTCAGATGTGCTTTCCCCTGCTCGGCTTACATACCGAATTACAGATCTTCAGGCTATTCAGTGGCTTTCTTTGCTTGCTCATTCTCCAACAGAAGCAGCTCTATTGCCTGGATGGGAATTGTAGCATCAAGGTCAGTGGAAAATATACTGACCTCTGGGAATTAGGGCCTCAAAGCCTGGAAAAGTCTAAATGTGTGGGCATGGAAAACAAAAATTCTATAAGTAGGTCATTGAGAATAATGATGAATGAGGCCACACTTATTTCCCAGGACCATGTACGCTTTTCAAGTATTTTTTACATTTAATGTAATTAATTAAATTAGTGTGTGTGTGTGTGTGTGTGTGTGTGTGTGTGTGTCCATGTACATATCTGGTAGGAGAATGAACATGTGGAGGTCAGAGGACAATTTCTAGGAATCAGTTCTTTTTTTCCACTATATGGTTCCTGGGGATTGAGCTAGGTCATCGAGCTTGGCAGTAAACATCTTGACCACTGAGCCATCTTGCCAATCCTTGACTCATGTGTTCTAANGACTGGAAATATAACATCATTCCTGGCTTTCAGCTAGCCACGTAGTGAAGCGCCAAAGCAGACTATTTTCCTCAAGCTGGTGACTTAGATGAGCCTTTAAATAGTCCATTGTGCCATCCTGGAAGACGGTTAGCTTCTGAGTGATGATATACACAGTCGATCCCTTAGCCCGCTACCANGCCTCTTTTGATTGTTATAGAATGGGTTTCCCAGCTTTAGGTAATGTTCTGAAGACAACTACATCAATATACCAGACATTGTAAAAGGCCTGGATGGTTATGCTGTTGAAACTACAAAAGAGAAAACAGCCCAAATGCAGATGAGGTCACTATGCAGTCAAGATAAACTCCTGCTCTCTCCAGAGAGAAGCCAGACAGAACTGCACGGGCATGAAATGCCTGGCTCCACTTAATGAGTTTTTAAACTTCCGACTAGTTTTCCACTGGTCAAAGATGTAACCCAGGAGATGTTTGACGCTGTAGCATTTCTAAATTGTCACCCACACTCCTAATGGGGTAGGGGCTACGCCTTTGTGTCAACAGGAAAACCTCGTAAGAAGGCAAAGTCTATGAGGCTGTTACGAGGCTACATAGCATCAGGTTGTACTTGTGTGACATCAACTGGAGCCCATGTAGAGCTGGCCCAGGCTGTAAGAGCCAGAACAAGACAAGTGGGGCTGAGAGTACCAGAAAAGAAACAAGGATAAAGATACTCCACTCCTGAATGCGTTTCCAAAGAGGAGGAGCCAGACTGCTCTAGGAATCAATGTGACAATACTGTTCCCAGTACGGTGGCATTTTATTGGCTCATGGGACTGTATCTGTATCACTTCCTCTCCCCAGCCCCACACTCCCTTGGTATTCTCAAAGTCCCCCTGAGGGTTTCAGGAGTATTTGAGATTCCTTCCAGGACTGCCCTCACTATGACAATGCTTCCTTGTGCTCCCTGTTCCCAATGTGCCAGCCCCTCCAGGCTGCTAATACTGCTACCACAATGCTCTGCTGTAGGTAGTGCCTGAGTCACTTTGCAAAGGGCTGTAATGAAGGAAGTGGTACCTTCCTAGAGTTGTGCTCTTTAGGCGAGANGTCTCACTCTGCAGGGGAGTTGCTTGGGCTCTGCAGTGCTTCAGTGTGGTGGCACTGCTTTTCCAGGCTTATTTATTCTTCTCTCTAGGGCTAGCATACGACACCAAGATAATTGGGCCAGGATGGGTTCAAATAACAGCCTCTGCACAGAACCAAGGCTCATTACTCCTTTTGATCCTTAAGGCCTGTTGCTAAGCCCAGCTTGCTATGCCAGAATTATTCTTCCCTCAAGGATAAATTTTCTCCCAGGGACCGCATAGCTCTTGCAGTTTTTGTGTCAGAGAGATCTTTCCCCCTCAGACCTCTTTCTTCAGTTTACCAGAAGACTTGGTATAAATTTCTTGTGCAGAGGGTCCTGAGATGCCTGGAAGCCATAACCACTGAGGGCTGGGATTGCTACGGCCAGAGTAGCTCACCACCACCAGTGTCACAGTCATTTCTGATTGTCTCAGCCAGCCTAGGAAAGGAGAACTGAGAATCCCCAACTACCACCACCGCCGCAGACACACACATGCACATGGTCAGGTTAATGACTTAAGGGCTGGTGTTGAAGGCATTAAAAGAAAAAAAAAATAGTCCCCCTGTGAAATGTTTCCAGTGCTTACATCCACACATTTTCCCCCATAGTGCAGACTTTGATGATCAGATCCTACTGGCTTCTTAGGTACCCCTCAAGGTAAAATATCTGGGCTCTTTCAGTACCCAGAGACCAGGAGGTTGATAATAAATATCCTCGGAAATCAGAGAGATGCAAACATGAAAATCTACTCTGACATATTCCAAACTTAGTCATCACCCACAGTCACGGCCTCTCAGGACATGAAACCCAATGGATGGGTCTACCACAAAGGGGTGCTTATCATCCTCTGCAGAGTTCTTAAGGATCACGGGCCTCGTCTTTTCAGACCTGTGATAGAAACTTCCACTTTACAGTGTCACTGTCCCCTGGACAAGGGATATGGGATTTTATTTTAGTCATGATTCAAGTTAACCATTACAAACTTGGCTGAAATAAGGAAGCTTCACTACCTCAGGAAGGCCCAGCCTGGACTAGTGGCCTTCTGCTGAAGAAGTCATACAAATGCTCACTTTGATATGCATGTGCAGGTCCATGCCTGGAACAGATTCCAAGATGTTGCTGATGTTGATTTACTGGGCGGTCATCTTGTGTGTGTTTCTTAGTAGTCTTGTTGTTACCTTNTATAGAAAACACAGAGGATATGGATGCTACTAAACATGTTTATTAAATAACTGTATGACCAATTTTAGAAATCATTGTTTGCATTCAACGCCACAACTGGGATGCGTGCGTGCATTTTCCTATATCGTTAGAACAGTCTGCACAGTAGGAAAATTTTTTGAAAGAACTGATGTGTAAGTCACTTGGATAGCTGTCTAGACATTGATGGATATGGACTAATATGGGTCACAAGTCTACTGTTCAAAGATAGGTAAAGGGTACAGTACATTCTCTTTGCAATCTCACCTGTATATACTTCTATGCTTTAATAAGTTATATTATTAGAGCTGGTGGGGATCCTCCAGACTAAAAAAAAATGTGGTCCAAAGAAATCAATCAACTCACCCAAGGTCACACATTCGTTAGTAGCAGGTCCTGGANGAGAGCCCAGATATCTAAACTCCTGCTGGGCATATTTCTGCTTCTCTTTCTTGTTTCATAACCAGGCTTTCTCCTTAGCTGTGTGTTTGCTACCATGTCACAGAAACGCCTCCCTCTTGGGTTCTGAAGTCCACGATGCCAGAGGCAAGCCAGTTTCACTCCTTGAGAAAGGCAGTGGAAAGCTGTATTTACATCACTAGATTGTAGTCGTTCTTGGGCTTAATGACATTTCTAATGAGCTGCTGGACACATCGCTGTCTGAACTATTTCCAAGTCAGNAGCCATCCCTCCGCTGCCTAGCTGTGCTAATTTTAAAAGGGGCAGTGTTACAGAGGGGAAAGCTTGTTAGGAAAGCCATGAGTTTCTCTTCTGTTCTTCTCCTTACCCTTCCCTATATCCTTTCTCTA
>LZPO01097689.1:12029-26643 GCA_001675575.1 Neotoma lepida
CATATAACCATGTGTATATAACCATGTGTATATAACCATGTGCATATAACCATGTGTATATAACCATGTGCATATAACCATGTGCATATAACCATATGTATATAACCATGTGCATAAAACCATGTGCATATAACCATATGTATATAACCATGTGCATAAAACCATGTGTATATAACCATGTGTATATAACCATGTGTATATAACCATGTGCATATAACCGTGTGCATATAACCATGTGTATATAACCATGGGTATATAACCATGTGCATATAACCATGTGCATATAACCATGTGCATATAACCATGTGTATATAACCATGTGCATATAACCATGTGCATATAACCATGTGCATATAACCATGTATATATAACTATGTGTATATAACCATGTGTATATAACCATGTGTATATAACCATGTGTATATAACCATGTGTATATAACCATGTGTATATAACCATGCATATATAACCATACTATACAACCATGTGCATATTCTGTCACATATGGCCACAATATTGTGGAGAGTAATAAATCTGTAATGTTATTGGTAATCCAGGCAAACAATCTGATAGTAAAATGGGAACAGAACAACACTTAGCCCACAGAACATAGTAATTCCATATAATTCAAGCTCGTATGCTGCCAGAATTATTCTGTGTGTTTAAAAATGTCCTGCTTATTAAATCCTCACAGCAATTCCATCAAATTGGTACTNATATTATTATCTTTTGGTGATAATAATTTGAGGGACATTTCAAAGGACAGTTGGAGCTACTTAATCAGCACTCCAGAGAAAGGCAGAATCTAGAGGAAAAAATACTTGAAATATTCTGGGTGTCAATACATGANGATTGAAGAGATTGCAATGGGAAAACTGCATGGGAGGATGGGATTAGGATCAGAAGAAGAAGGTTATAAATATCTCTTATTTTATATTGACCTGTGGCAGAAGCCTTTTATTCCACCAGAGGCCAGGCCAGCATCCTGAACCCCAGGTAAGACTGCCCCCACCCTGCTGCCACTTGCCCAGCATAACTCCAACTGCTCTTCCTCTCCTCATCACAATATTCCTGCTCAAACCACTGTTGGAAGCCTTCTACCTGATTAGAGGCCAGGCTAGCATCCTGAACCCCAGAGGGCAAACCAGCATCCTGAACCCCAGAGACCAGGCCTACTCTCTGAAAACTAGGCAGAAGCCTCCTATACCACCAGAAGCCAGGCCAGGATCCTGAACCCCAGAGGACTTCCTGTCAGATCAGAGATCATGTACAGAGCCAGAACTCCAGCCCCAAACTTGGGCAGCAATACCCTGCTGGACCAGAGGCCATCCAAGCCATCAGAATTTCAGTCCCCAACAAGAATGGAGATCCACTACCCAACCACGGGCCACAGCAGCCAGAAGACCAGATAGGAAACAGAAACCAAGGAAGAAAACACATGTCCAACAAAGACAAGTCCAGAAATTGCAGCTATAGTGATAATTACTCCAAACCCAGATGCCTAAATCTAAGTGTAAGAACACAAAGAACCACAGCCTAGGCAATATGTCACCAGCAAAACCCAATCATCCCACTACAGCAATCCCTGAATATTCCAACACAGATGAAGCACAAGAAAATAACCTTAAACCCAACCTTATGATGATGATGACAGAAGTCCTTAAGGAAGAAATGCATAAAATCCCTTAAAGAAATTGAGGAAATCACAAGCTGCCTGGTGTTTCTAGGCCTGGCAGACCCCAGAGGACAAGCACAGCTCCTCCACAGGTCTCTAGACATAGGGGGGGAAGGATTTCACCTACAAGCCCGCCCAGTACCTCTGGTGCTGGGCCATCAGGCACTATTATGATTTTTGGAAGTAGGGTCCTGCCCAGTGCCGTGACAGATGGAGTGGGGCAAGGAGACCAACAGGCAGGCCCAGGGTGTGCCACCTCAGGCTTCAAGTTGGAAGCATTGACCTACCTAGCACTATGACAAACTGAGCAGGACAGCAAGACCCACATACAGTACTGGGCAGACAGGCACTATTATGGTGAATAAATGTACTATGTGATATGGAAGAGAGAGAGAGGGGAGGAGGAGGGAGGCAGAATGGTTCATGTCCTGTGGACATAGGCATATCTGAAGAGGAGAAAGTGGTGAGGAGAGTGCTTTCTTGGGTGGCTTGATTGCCACCCAGGGCCATAGTGATGTCTGGGCCTAGGCTGCTGCCTGGGCCTGTGTCTGGGTTCATGGCCCTGATGCAGCTGCTATCTGTGTTAATGTCCATGGATCCTGATACCACTGAAGGCCTAGAGGATAGAGTTGTACAGAGTTGGCCCTGAAAGTTCACTGGCTACAACACTAGTGAGAAATAGGCCTGTCTCTCACTAGCTGAAGCACTCAGAGGAGAGGGTCCTATACCTCATCTGGGCAGCACAATAGAGCTGACCCTGTTCACAGGGGAGAGGATGAGCTGGCCCTGAGGGCATGAGAATAGGAGAGCAGGTTATGTCTGTCATGTGGAGAGGAAAAGATGCCCCCCTGACCCCTCTCTACCAGCAGCAGGTTGAGGACCAGACTCAATCCCTCACCAGCTGCATCACTTGGGAGAATGGGTCCTGTTCCTCACCTGGGCACCTTTTTAGAGTTGATCCTTAAATAGGGGAACAAGTGACCCAGCCCTGAGGGTATGAGGGGGCATAGCTGGTACTGCCTCCTTCATCTGCAGTGCAGTAGTCGGGGTGAGGGAAAGATGCCCTCCCTGTTTGCCCTTATAGCCTTGCCTCCAACTGGAGAAGGAGCTGACCTTCCCCTTTACCTACTGCAACACTCAGGAAAGCAGGCCCTGCACCTAGTCTGGGCAGCACAGCATAGCTGACCCTGATGACTGGGACAGGAGTGAGTTGCCTGAGAATGAGAACNTGAGAAATCTGGTCCCACCCCCATCTGTCATATTAGCATGACATGGGTAGGGAGAGGGCCCNCTCCCGGCCCTCCACACCTGAGGAGTAGGGGAGAGCTGGCCCTCAGGTCATAAGAGGAGAGCTGGCCCTCCTCCTCACCATCTGCAGCACTTGTGAGAGCAGGCCCTATACCACCCTGGGCAACACAGTAGAGCTGACCCTGCTGATGGAGTTGTGGGTGAGCCAGCCCCAGAAGTTGAGAGCGAAAGCTGTCCTCAATACTCACTACTGATCTGTCATACAAAGGCGTTGGCAGGGAAGAGTTGCCCCCACCGCTTGCCCCTTACTATCTGCAACAGAATATTGAGCTGATTCTCTCCCTTATGAGCTTCAGCGCTCTGGAAAGTGGGCCCTGCACCTTGCCTGGACAGCACAATAGAGCTGACCCTACTGTGATGAGAGTGTGGGTTAACCAGCCCTGAGAACATGAGCATGGGAGATATGGTCCCAACCNTCATCTGAGATATGATGGTGTGTGCAGGGAAGAGATACCTTCCCACCTACCCCTCATGGCCTATGACAGGTAGTAGAGCTGGCTCTGAGGTCGAAAGAGNGGGAGAGTTAACNCCCACCCCTTATCAGTGGCAGCACTCATGAAAGTGGGCCCTGTACCTTGTCTGGGCAGTGTAGTAGAGTCGACCTGATGGTGTAGGTGTGGGAGAGCTGACCCTGAGGGTGTGAAAGTAGGAGAACTGGTTCTGCCCCTTGCTCATTGCTGCAAGGGGTGAATTAGCCAGGGAAATACTGGAGAATTCACCCCGGTGGTGAGGACAAGGCAGCGCTGGGGGGCTGACAACTACCCAGGCCCAGAACCACAGTTATGAGTAGGCCCACTCCAACATCCGCGCCATCTATGATCTGCTGGAGCACTTGAAGGGGCCAGTCCAAAAGTCCCAAACCTTCAGGATCTCCATAACACAGGGTATTAAGATATCCAGGAGGAGTCCCAGTGAGGACCCAGCATCGATACTGTAGCAGAAACTAGGGTCCTCAAACTAATGAATCTTTGCAATGAACACTTGNGAGTAAAGATATATGGATAAAAGGGTTTACTGCATGACTCACTGTGTCTCATTACAACTTCCACGGTGAGATTGATTTTTCCTTTGTTTTTTCCTCTTAAATTTTGTTTGATTTTATTTTGGAGGGAGGTTGCAATAACAGAAGGCAGATGCAAAGGNGTTGCAATAACAGAAGGCAGATGCAAAGGGACAAAAAAAACAGAGAAGACAGTCAAAAAATTGGAGGAAATCTAGAAAATCAAGGAGAAAAACCAATCAAATAGTTGATGGAAATGAATAAAACTGGTCAAGACCTGAAAATGGAAATAAAAGCAATAAAGAAAANTCAAACTGAGGGAATTCTGGAAAGAGAAAATCTGGGTAAGTGAACAGGANCTACAGATGCAAGCATCACCAACAGAATCCAAGAAATTGAAGAGAGAATCTCAGGTCTTGAACACACAGAAGAAATAGATACATCAGTCAAAGAAAATGTTAAATCTAAAAACTTTCTGACACAAAACATTGAGGAAATCTGAGACATTGTGAAAAGAACAAACCTAATAATAACAAGAATAGAAGAAGAGGAATATTCCCAGTTCAAAAGCCCAGAAAAAATATTTTTTTAACAAAATCATAGAAGAAAATTCTCTTAACCTAAATAAAGGGATGCCCATAAGATACAAGAAGACTCCAGAACACTAAATAGATTGGATCAGAAAATAAAGTCCTCCTACCATATGATAATCAAAACACTAAACATACAGAACAAAGAAAGAATATTAAAAGCAGCAAGGGAAAAAGTCCAGGTAACACATGAAAGCAGACATACAAGAATTACACACAACTTATCAACAGAGACTCTAAAAGCCAGAAGGCCCTGGACAATTGTGCTACAGATTCTAAGAGACCACTGATGCCAGCCAAGGCAACTATACCCAGCAAAATTTTTAATCACCATAAAAAAAAAAAACAAGACATTCCATGACAACATCAATTGAAACAATATTCATCCACAAAACCAGCACTACAGAAGTTACTAGAAGGAAAACTCCAACCCAAGTAGAGTAACTACACCCATGAAAACATAGGCAATAAATATTCTGTCACAAGCATAACCCAAAGGAGGAACACACACACAAACACACACACACACACACACACACACACACACACTATCATCATCTACTACAACAAGATAAAAGGAATAAACAATCATTGGTCATTTATCTCTCAATATCAGTGGACTCAATTCTCCAATAAAAAGACACAAATGAACAGAATTGATGATAAAATAAGATCCATCCTTCTGTCACATACAAGAAACATATCTCAACATCAGAGATAGACATTAACTCAGACTAAAGAGTTGGAAAATAATTCCCAAGCAAATGGCTCTAAAAAACAAGCTAGTGTAGCTCTTCTAATGTCTAATAAAATAGACTTCAAAATTAATCAAAAGAGATGGGAAAGAACACTTCACACTCATCAAAAGAAAAATCCACCAAGACGACATCTCAATTCTCAACATCTGTTCTTCAAAAACAAGGACACCCTACCTTGTAAAGAAAATACTGCATAAGCTTAAATCANGCATTGACCCTTACACTTTGATAGTGGGAAATTTCAACAACCCACTCTCACCAATAGACAGGTCACCCAGACAGAAACTAAATACTGGAGCTATGACCCAAAGGACATAACAGATATTTACAGAACATTTCACCCAAACATAAAAGAATGTACTTTCTTCTCAGNACATGGAACATTCTCCAAAACTGACCATATACTCCGTCATAAAGCAAATC
Source organism: Neotoma lepida (assembly GCA_001675575.1). Taxonomy (NCBI): domain Eukaryota; kingdom Metazoa; phylum Chordata; class Mammalia; order Rodentia; family Cricetidae; genus Neotoma; species Neotoma lepida. Next base: position 17,784 of record LZPO01097689.1, read on the forward strand.
ATAACAGATACAAGAAAATTGAAANAACCCTCTGCATCCTATCAGATCACCAGGGATTAAAGCTGGATTTCAAAAACAACAGAAATAACAGAAAGCCTACAAACTCATGGAAACTGAACAACTCTCTACTGATTCATGACCACTGGGAAAAGGAAGAAATAAAGAAATAATTAAAGACTTCCTAGAATTCAATGAAAATGGATGTATAACATAATTGAATTTAAAGAACAGAAATAAAGCAGTGCTAAGAGGAAACTTCATAGAATAAAGTGACTTCTTAAAGAATTTAGAGAGAACTCACACTGGTGACTTAACAATACACTCAAAAGCTATAGGAAAAAACTCAAGAGGAGTAGACAGCAGTAAATGATCAAACAGGGCTAAAATAAATAAAATAGAAACAAAGAGAACAATACAAAGAATCAATGAAAGAGTTCATTTTTTGAGAAAGTCAACAAGATAGACAAACCTTTATCCAATCTAACTAAAACAAAGTCAACAAGATAGACAAACCCTTATCCAATCTAACTAAAAGACAGGGAGAAAATATCCAAATTAAAAATTAAGAAATGAAAAGGGGGACATAAAAACAGACACTGAGGAATTCCAGAGAATCATCAGGTCATACTTCAAAAACTTGTATCAATAAAATTAGAAAAGAAATGGACAAATTTCCTCAGAGATACCACTTACCAAAATTAAATCAAAACCAGATAAACTATTTAAATAGATCTATAAGCCCTTAGGAAATAGAAATAGTCATTAAAATCTCCCAACCAAAAAAAGCTCAGAGCCAAATGGTTTCAGCACAGAATTCTACCAGACTTTTAAANAAGAGCTACTAATAATACCCCCCAAATTATTCCACAAAACAGAAACAGAAGGAACATTGTCAAATTCTTTGTACAGGTCCACAATCACCCTGATTCTCAAACCATGCAAAGACTCAATGCAGAAAGAGAAATACAGACCAATTTCCATCACAAACATTGATGCAAAAGTACTCAGTAAACTACTGACAAACTGAATCCAAAAACACATCAAAAAAGATCATTCACCATGATTAAGTGGGCTTCATGCCAGAGATGCAGGGATGGTTCAATATAAGAAAATCTGTCAATGTAATCCACCACAGAAACAAACTGAAAAAAAAAAAAAAACCACATGATCATCTCATTAGGTACTGAAAAAACCTTTGGGAATCCCATACCCCTTCATGATGAAAGTCTTGGAGTGATGTGAACACAAGGTACATACCTTAACATAATAAAGGCAATTTACATACAGCAAGCCAGTAGCCATCATCAAATTAAATGGAAACTCAAAATAATTCCACTAAAATCAGGAATAAGATAAGGCTGTTCACCCTCTCCATGTCTATTCAAAATAGTATTTGAAGTTTTAGCTAGAGCAGTAAGACAACTAAAGAAGATCAAGGGGATAAAAACTGGAAAAGGAAGAAGTCAAAGTATTGCTACTTGCAGATGATATGAATATATACAAGCAACCCCCAAACCTCTACTAGTGAACTCCTACAGCTGAAAAGCACCTTCAGTGAATTGGCTGGATAAAAGTTTGACTCAATAGAAAATCATTAGCCCTCCTATATACAAATAACAAACAGGCTGAGAAAGGAATCAATCAGNNAAACAACTTTTATGATAGCCACAAATAATGCAAAGTATCTTGGTGTAACTCTAGCCAAGCAAATGAAAGACCTCTATGACAAGAACTTCAAGTCTTTGAGAAAAGTAATTGGAGAAGACATCAGAAGATGGAATGATCTCCCATGCTCATGGATAGGTAGGATTAACATTGTAAAAGTGGCCATCTTACCAAAAGCAATCTACAGATTCAATGCAATCCCCATTAAAATCCCAACACAATTATTTACGGACCTTGTAAGAACAATACTCAACTGCATATGGAAAAACAAAACAAAACAACAACAACAAAAAAAAAAAAACAGGAAAGCTAAAACAATACTGTACAATAAAAGAACTTCAAAAGTATCACCATCCCTGATTTCAAACTCTACTGCAGAGCTATAGTAATAAAAAATGCATGGAATAGAATCAAAGACCCAGATGTAAATCCACACAACTATAGACACCTGATTTTTGACAAAGAAGCCAAAATTACACAATGGAAACAAGAAGGCGTCTTCAACAAACATTGATGGTTTAACTGTGTCAACATGTAGAAGAACGCAAAGAGATCCATATCCATCACTCTGCACAAAACTCAAGTCCAAGTGGATCAAAGACCTCAACATAAAACCAGGTATACTGAACCCGATAGAAGACAAAGTGGGGAATAGCCTTCAATGCATTGGCATAGAAGATAATGTGATGGTATTTTATCTATGTCCCCCAATAAAATTTATCTGAGGATCAGAGGAACAAGGTCAGCCACTAGCCTTACAAAATTAGCACATGCCCTTAATCCTATCACTTAGCAAGCAGGGTCTGTCTGCATCACTGTGAGTCCCAGGTCGCACTAGGAACAATCAAGCTAGAAGACACANGCCTTTAATCCCAGCATCAACCATAGAATTCTGGAGGTCTATACAGACAGACAGGAAGTTACAGAGATGGGCAATAGGAGGAAGTGATGTAGCTAGGCTGAAAGAGGCAATGGGAGAACAGAACAGAAAGGGATATAGATGTGGAGGTATAGGAAGTCAGAGACACTCTCCTTTTTGGAAGTGGCGGCGGTATAAGGTGAGGCTGGTAGCTGTTCCTAATTCCTCTGATCTCTGTCAGACTTTCACCCCTATCTCTGCCAACCATTTAGAAAATCCGTCTTACAAGATAACTTCCCGAACAGCACACCAATAGTGCAATCACTAAAATCAACAATTAATAAATGGGAGCTCATGAAACTGCAAAGCTTCTGTAAAGCAAAGACATCATCAATAGGACAAATCTGCAGTCTGCAAAATGGGAAAATATCTTCACCAACTCCAAATCCTACAGAGGGATGATTTCTAAAATATATAAAGAACTCAAGAAACTAGACTTCAAAACNCAAATGATCCAATTAAAACTGGAGTACAAATCTAAACAGAGAATTCTTTTTTTTCACTTTTTTATTTATGTAGTTTTAAAAAGTTTTTTTTTAATTTTACATACCAATCTCAGTCCCCCCTCCCTTCCATTCTCGTGCTCTTGCCCCACTTCCCCCAACCCAACCCCCATCCACTCCTCCGAGAGGGTGAGGGGCTTGGTTCTGCCTCAACTTAGTATGCCAGACTTTTTTCACTCCCCAAGGGAGGTCTTACCATTTCTAAACAGAGAACTCTTAACAGAAGAATTTTAAATATCTGAGAAATATCTAAAGAAATGTTCACCATCCTTAGCTATTAGGGAAATGAAAATCAAAATGACTCTGAGATTCCTGTCATAATGGCTAAGATCAAAAACACAAGTGACAAGTGATGTTGGTGAGGATGTGGAACAGGGGGAACACTCCTCCATTGCTGGTGGGAGTGCAAACTTGTACAGCCACTTTGGAAATCAATATGGCAATTTCTCAGAAAACTGGGTATTGATCTACCCCAAGACCCAGCTATACCACTCTTGGGCATATACCCGAAGGAAATTCAACCATACCATAAAGACACTTGATCAACTATGTTCATAGCAGCTTTATTCCTAATAGCCAGAAACTAGAAACAACCTAGATGTCTGTCAATCAAAGAATGGATAAAGAAAATGTGGTACATTTACACAATGGAGTATTATTTAGCTGTTAAGAACAATGACATCATGAAATTTGCAGACAAATTGATAGAACTAGAAAAAAAAAATCATCCTCAATGAAGTAACCCAGTCCCAGAAAGACAAACATGTATGTGCTCACTTATAAGTGGATATTAATTGTAAAGTAAAGGATAACCATGCTATAATCCATCAACTCAGAGAGACTAGGTAACAAGGGGCTCAAGACTAGGCTCAAGGGGAGACACTGGAATCTCCCTGGGAAGGGGATATAGACGTGATTTCAAGGGTGGACTGGGGGCTTGTGTGGATGCAAATGTAAGGGATCAGGTGCAGGTGTTTATAGATGGGGAGAGTACTAAAAGAGAGTACTGGAAAGAGGGGTATTTGGGATCTGGTAGAAAGCTGGTGCAAGGGAAACTCCCAAGAATCTACAGAGATGACCCCAGCTAAGACTCCATGCAATAGGGGATATATCACTTAAACTGGCTATCTCCTGTGACCAGGCAAGACTTCCACTGGAGGGATTGGGCCATTTACCCATCCACATAACCTTAGACCTACAGTCTATTGCCTATGGGAAATGTTGGGGTAAGTATGGCACAGAAATTGTGAGAATATCCAACCAGTGATTGGCCCATCCTGAGACCCNTGACAGGAGAGTGAACCCACCCCTTACACTGCTTGGAGAGCTGGGACCCACAGGCTGGATGACCTAGGGATCTAGGATAGACTCAAACACAACTAGAGGAAAAAAAGCATCAAAATAATGATGCCTAATGAAATTTGGCTATCCTCATAGATTGCTATCTAGCTTCATCCAGCAACTGATGGAAACAGATGCATAGACCCATAGCCAAACATTAGGCTGAGTTCAGGTAATCCTGCTGAAGAGAGGGAGGAAGAATTATGGGGTCAAGCCAATGGGGTCAAGGACACCACAAGAAAACCCACAGAATCAACTAACCTGGGCTCATAGGTCCTCACAGAGATTGAACAGACAACCAGGGAGCCTGCATGGGACTGGCCTAGGCCCTCTTTATATGTGACAGTTGTACAGCTTGATATTTTTGTGGGATGCCTAACAGTGGAGGTAGGGGCTGTCTTTAGCTCTTATGCTTGCATTTGGGACCCTGCTCCTCATACTGGGTTGCATACCAGGCTTTTTCTTTTGGGCCACCAACCAGCTCCCAAATTATGACAAGGAGACTTCTTATTAGTTATAAATACTCAGCCTAGCTTAGGTTCATTTCTGGATATCTCTTTTAACTTAACCTTCATCTATGTTTTGTCTCAGGGATTTTTTTTTTTTACCTTTCTTCCTTTTATATATCTTACTTTTAATGCTTCCTTTGTCTGACTGTTGGCTGCCTGGCTTCTGGTTCTGGATGTGTCCCTCTCTTTCTTCTTCATTCTCTCCTTTCTTCTCTCTCTTCTCCTCTCTAGAGATTAGATTTCTCTTCCTCATTATTCTCTCTGCCTGCCAGCCCTATTTACCCTTTCTCTGCCTAGCTATTGGCTGTTCAGCTATTTATTAGACCAATCAGGTGCCTGAGGCAGGCAAGGTGAATCAGCAACAAATCTTTTCATAATTAAACAATTNCAGCAAGAACAAATGTAACACACCTTTACATTTACATAGTTAAAGGTGATATTCCATGACATGTTTGCCTTGCACAATNTTAATATAAGGGGAGATGCTCAGTCTTACTGCANCTTGATATGCCCTATTTTGTTGATATCCATGGGAGGCNTGCTCTTTTATGAATAGACGTGGAGGAGGAGACATTGGGGAAGGGAGAAGGGAGGTGGTGGCAAGAGACTGAGAGGAAAGGAGGGAAGAAAAACTGAGGTTGGGATGTGAGATATGTAAATAACTAAATAAATAATTTAAATAAATAAATTAAATATTAAAAAATAAAATAACTTATGTTTATGTGAANTTTAAATATATCACGTAATATATCATGCTAAGCCTATATGAGGTAATAGCCTCATATTATCACTTGATAAAACTTCATGGTTGCCCATATGAAAAGTGAGTTGCCCAAGACTTTNGAAATTCATTTTTGGTTGGTATATTTAGATTTTCCTCCAACTCTTACCCTTTCCATGCCACTTTTTAAAATATTTTTATTGTTCATGTGCTTAAAAAATCACTAAAAGTATGTTTAAGGAAGGAAAACATTAANGAGNCCCTGAATACAATTTTTTATATGCATAGAAACATTGATGAGGATGGAGCAACTTTCCACCTAAGCCAAACATATTTGTTTTCAAGTCTTAAAAATGTTCAGACTTTAACATCAACTTTACTAGCATCTCCCATGATGACACTTCAAGAATTTGATAGGAGATTTCTCACATAAGCCAGTAGCTACAGCCAAGAAATGACCCCAGTCTATTGAATCTCCATTCCAATCTTTATACTAGAGATGGCTTTAATTCATTCCAATTACATATACTGTGCATTTATTCTCTTCTTGCNTTCTACAAAGCCTTGGGGAATGAGAGGCAAGGAAACCAAAGGCTCCAGAGACTCACACGCCAGNAGGGAGAATGATAAGCCTTTCTGAGCTATATGAGAAGCAATTACAGCCATGAGTATGCTTTGCAGAGTGGAGATNATACAATTACATTTTTTTTGCAATTGTACAATTACATTCTGCATGCTCTTTCTTCCTGAAACCTATCCTTCTGCTACCGTCTTTTGTATACAAGAGCTTATTGTAGTGTGAATGTATACAGACANTTTTCTAATTAAACAACATTAATAGCTCTCCATTTCTTATAGAAAAGTTCACACTTTGTAAGGTGACAGAAAAAGCCAATCACAAGTGAAACTCTTTCTTCAGACTCGAGTACTACCATGCCTTTGAACTGGCTTTTGCCTCTTCCTGCTATTTCATCTCTAATGAGCTCCTTTTCATCCTTGAAGTCTGTTTCAATTGTCTCCTAACCTGTGAATCCTTTCCTTGGTCCTCCAAGGCAGAAGTAATTGATTCTCTCACTTTTCTTCCACACATCATGCTATTGCATTTNATATGGAATTTTAATGCCTTGTGCTTCTCTCTTCCCAGATAAAGTAGTAATATTGTATAAGTGCATNACACAGAGTTTATTTATTTCAACACCCTAGGAAACAACCTNGAGAAAACATTTTTTCAGTTAATATTTGCTGAAGTTATTTGCATTCAATAGGCCTAAATATGCTACTGAGAAGATGTGTGTAAAGTCCAAACAGGTATGCAGAATACACTTTGCAAATTAGATCAACGCATATGTACAAATGTCTGTAAGTCTCTTATTAGTATAAACCATACGTACCCCATAAAATAATGAATGCCTGGTAACTAGATGTCGAATTGCATGTCTAAGAANATCTTTAGAATCCCCAAACATTTATTGACATTGTGATATGTGACAAACTCCTTGTTAAGTGCGTCATGCAAACTTTTATGACAATGATTATTACAGTGAGTATTGGCATTACCCTGTATTTGGCAAAGAAGGAAACCNGAGAGAAAGTACATACATTGCCTATGGTTACTGCTTACTGAGTTTGTTAGCTGAGTTTCTAGTTGAAGCATATTTGATTCTGAAGTAGATTGCCCTTTTAATAACCTTCTCTGGATAGATTATGTGCAACTAAATGCATGTGCATGTATGTGTAAGTCAACTCATAGTTGCATGTAGATGTTTAAAGACAGCATGCTATGGGTATATAATAGAGTTCTAGATATGCATACATACAGTCCATAAACTCTCACCTATGAATTATAAATCTGAAGAGCATATACATAATGATATAATGTACATTCAATATAGGATATACATATATTTGAGCCTTGTTCTAGTGAGGAGGGACTTGTTCTTGCCTTAACTTGGTATTCCAGCCTGTGTTGATTCCCCAAGGGAGGCATTACCCCTCTGAGGAGTGGCTAGGGGATGAGGTGGGGGAGGGGGAACTGTGGTTCGTATGCAAAATGGAAAAAAATAAAAAAATAATCAACTATTTATCTCACTCATTCCTTCACAAGCATAAAGTTTATTCACAGAAACCATCTTTTTCTGTTCAAATAAAGTAAAATTCTGTAAATAAATAAGCTATGTTTTCTAACAAGAATGTATTTGTATGTGCTCCCCTATTTACCTATTAGGACTGCACATAGAGGACACACGGTAGATTATTTCGGCTAAGAAACTATAGCACTTCTGTCTGCCGTGCTTGCTAGCAACAGCTGCCATCCTCACATGGTCGAGAGGTGTGGACCACCATCAGTAAGTGTTAATTTGTCAGTCTAGTTGAGACAAGGATACTATTATAAAGCTTTGTTCTCTGAAAAAAAATACACAATCACAGCTGGAATTCAAGCACTTGCTTTCATCATGAAAGCAAGGATTTGCAACAAAAATGCCTTTTTGTTCTGCTATCCCTTTCTTTATGTCACAGCTTGTGGGCCAGTTGCATTTGTACCTATTCTTTGTGATATGCATTCTTAGCAAAGTACATATGCTAGCATGGCACTGTCTCGCACATATTCCCTTTGGTCCTTTTTGCACCTAAGTAAGACTTTATAGTTCTGAAGTTCCTTGAAACTCTGAGGCTGCTATACCCTCTGAAAAAGGTTCTGAAGTCCAAAACCCTTGGAATATACTGAAAATGTTGCTTGTCTCCTGTGAGTGACATTGGCAGGTGTCTAAGTGCCTTGCTGTTTCCATCTGTAAAATGGAAACCATAGCAATTGCNATTGTAGATTACTTGAGGAGCCCAGAAAAGCAATTGTAAAGCAGGCACACANAGATATAGTTCAAATTAGAATTAAAGATTTTTTGAGAAGTTGAGAAGGAGGGGTTACAGAGATGGCTCAGAGGTTAAGAACAATGTTTCTTGCTCTTTCAGAGGACCTGAGTTTGATGGTCAGCATCCATATCATACCAAGCTGAACAGCCTTTAACTCTGGCTCCNTGGGGATCTGATGGCTCTGGCCATGAAGAGCTTCTGCATTTACATGTACACACCAACACATACACAATTTAATATAGTAAAAATAAATCATTAATAAAAACAAAGAAGTTGAAAGGAATAGTCTGAATGCCTAAGGAATTGGATGGTGCTGGTGACACGGTGAATGAGC
>LZPO01097689.1:47798-60385 GCA_001675575.1 Neotoma lepida
TAGGCCAGCCTGGTCTACAGAGTGAGATCCAGGACAGGCACCAAAACTACACAGAGAAACCCTGTCTCGAAAAACAAAAAACAAAAAACAAAACAAAACAAAAAAACATACACACACACACAGAAAGAGAGAGTTTCTTGAATATGTTTTTGTGATCAGATTTTCTCAATCAAATTTCAAGAAATGATTGTGTTACTTGGGACTTTCTNGTGTTTCCATTTCCTCATTGGAAATAGGAAATAATAATGTATTTAATTTTCACTTTCTGTTTAAGTACACAAAAATACTTTGTATGTTCTATTTAATAAGTGTTGAATTATTGCATTTATATGTATAGATAACACACATCTCTAATTTTATTATAATCAAATGGTAGCTTGGTCTTTAGCAGAAGTATGAATGGCATGGTTATAATAATACTTGCTGTGATCCCAGATTTATCTCCCTAGAGAGTAACAATCCTGTTCATTGACAGCCTTTTTCCATAGAACTTCTACAGATAAAGTGAAGTGATTCCTTATTTTACAGTGATTTTAAGTGATATGGGCTTCCTTACACTGGCGACCACTGTGGCCCTCCNCTCACTTTTTTCCATCCCCATCTCTGTTCAGAATGAGTAAAAATAACCCTGATCCTAGTTTAGAATTCCTCCCTACACATCTCATCTCNTGAAACTTAAAAAATTGAGCCTTGCTCTGTGCTTTTCATGGAATTTAATCAAACATTTTTCTTGCCTATTACCTTTAATACTTCTTAAATTTGTGGTTAAAATTAACCTTTTTGTAGCACTATGAACCAAAATTTGATGGTTTTCATATTATGCATGAATCTTTCATTTCAATCTGAGCATATTAATGTCACGATGGCCTAAAGAAAGAAAATTCTGTTTCTACTGTTAGAGATTATATGCCAAACTTCCTTATAATGTAGACTAAAAACTAAACCTTCTAAGTAACACTGCACTTTAATACATGGATATATACACACATTTTTTTCTTCCTTGGGAATGGAAGTTGGATGCCAGTGTTGTCACATGCTGAGAAAGCAAGTAAAACATCTAATNATCACTCTCATAGCCACAAATAAGCAGAACATTAGGCACTAGCTGAAAGCAGGTGAGAATCTCAGCTTTTTAGGTGTGTTTTTATGGGCCATCCTGGGCTATAGCCTGTCTATGTAGCTACTTTCCTGAATANCACACAGGAAGCTTCATGTGTAATATTCATGTTGCCAGGTGGTCTCCACTGTACACTCAAGCGGGATGTCTTGTTCACTGCCTTTTTCCCAGGAGCTANAGCCAGAACACTTGGCATATAATGGGTAGGTGAATTCCTATTTTTGGTGGATCAAGGCATAGATGCTAGCTCCCTTCCCCTCTTGAAGACTACCTTTGGCTCTTGGTTGGGTATCTTCCAGCCTGTCAAGTGGATTTGTTTCTCTTTGTCATTTGTCAAAACTTGCTCAGAATTTTAACTTATGATAAGGTAGAAAGGCATGGTAACAAATTAATTTATCACTCATGTATTTATATTCCAACAATCAACATTCATCAGCCAAGAAACACTCTGAGTACAAGGACGAATGACCACAAGAGCCACTTCACCATTCCTTACTTCAATGGGCATAGCATACTTTTTCTAAATAAGCTGTAATTTGCTCTAGATTAGCTAAGACTGTTTTAGCTTCTAGAATCTATCCTGTTCTTGCTCATATCCAGGCCTTTGGACATTTAAATGCCCCTTATCTAGGTTTTTAACTTTGAAAGGCAGTCTTCGCTGACAGCTCCAGAATAGGTAGGTGGTTCTCCTAGAACACTAAAGTCCTTATGGCACTTTAATTGCCCGACTTTTCCTTTTTCTTATATCTGTAGATTCCCTAGACTGTCAAGTNCTGTGAAGTCATTGTCTTTGTTTTTGAATTCCTACATAAGTAAATAAGAAGAGATTGTCACACCAGCCAATATTGGAATTAAGGTGTTAAAACTTACATAAAATGTAATTGTTGCATCCTGTCTTTATAGGTGTGTAATCCACAGCTCACAGACATATAACAAAATCCTCAAGATCTCAACCCCAGCTGGTGGCACAACTAGACTTACCATTTAGAGGGCTTCACTCTCCAACCAATCTCATTCCTTTCACACTGTATTAACTATTTTTATTACAATTCTAGTTTTATAAGGGCAAAGATCTTAGACCAAAGCACTAAAACTCTACTCACTGCAAAAGTTTAAAGATCTGGACTGGAGAGATGGCTCAGCAGTTAAGAGCAATTATTGCTCTTACAGAGGACTCAGGTTTGATTCCCAGTACCCACATGGTACCCATGACCATCTCTTATGATCTCTGCAGGCACCTTATATGCATGTGGTGCATATACACATATGCAGGCCAAACNTACACATAAAATAAAACAAATAAATAAATCTTTTAAAAATATTTAAGGACCAAGTTCATAAATAAATAGGACTCCGTGGTAGAACCTCTAATTTAAACAATCTTTCTGATTTTTTTTGTATGCCTATTCTTGAACTTTTACTCTAAAGTTTAAAATAACCTTTAAGAATTACTTAAGATTACTTGGTTTAAGATCTCATTAAATGTTCTTTCCCCTTTTATTTTACATAATTGACTTACATGATTTTCACATATCTCTGCAGATATGACTCATTATTTTCCTTTACTGAGGAGAAAATGAAGGTAGGTATACGTAATTTATGTAAGTACACTCATACATTTCCTGAATATGGGCCATGGGTATGCAGGCCTGTCTTTCCTTGGTATACACTTTCACATATTTTGTTTTTGTTTGTCATTTATGTCCTTGTAAGTCTGAGCACACACACAAACATACACACACACACNCACACACACACACAAACACAAAAGAATGCCCTTTGTCTCTAACCTGAAAATCCTTCACTGTATGGCCTTAGTTCTGCTTACACCTTTCACATTTTAAAGGGTTCTAAATAAAAGAGAGACTTTGAAAACATTCATTTACTTTTATTTTTTGATTGCTTTTAAAAAAATCAGTGGAGGAGTAGTGAGATAGGGGTGCCTGCNCCCAATCTCAAAGACCTAAATTTGAGACCTGGATCCCACATGGTAGAAGGAGAAAGCCACTTAAGCCTGCAAGCTGTCCTATGACCTTTATATATGCACCGTGGCACCTGGGTGCCTGCACATAGATGTAGACACACAATAAAGAAATTATGTGAAAAAAAAATCAGCGGATATGTGTTTCAGGTAGTGTGAAAGGTCAACTTCAAATGTTTTATTTTTGAATTTTTAACTGACAAGCCAATGTGTTGGCATTTAAATTCCAAATGAGGCTGCTGTGAGCAAGAAGGTAGTCCAGCATAATTAGGCTGCAAAATCTTCCAAAGCTTAATCAACAAACAGGATTCTTAGCTTAAAATGTGTTTGTGGCTTAGTCAAGAAATACAAAGTGACTATCACACTTTGAAGCCATGAAGTGGGCAATTTTAGTGTCTTGGGCATGTGTACAGAAAAGGGGAAAATACGTTTCAATTGAAAGATAGACTTTCCTCAGCCAAGATGTCAGCAGAAGTGCTGATGATTTTGAAAAGGAAATCAATATACTCAAAGATAAGCTTGGAGGCACACTAAGTCTTTTGTCAAGTGTGAGTAGGCCTGCTTCCAGGTCTGTGGACATATAGTGACCCCAATCCCCCGAAATTCTCTCTCTAGTTCTTAAGGAGGTGAGAGTGTACCATCACACTGACTGGAAAGATTATCTTACCCCTTCATGAAATTTTGTACATTTGACCAATCTGCTCTTCAAGTGTAGCAATGTAGCCATCAAACAGCCCATAGTGTCATTGATCTCCACAGGCCTTTCATTTCATTCCTACTTCACTTTTTTGTCATAAACATTTCACATATTCAGAACTATTTATGTCCTAGGCTAGCAACACAGCTAGAAAACTAGCTTAAGCTAGCCAAATCTNATGTGCAGGAGTTTTATTGCAGAGGAATCAGAAATATAAGCTAGCAAAAGAAGGTCAATGCTGAGGGACATATGGCATTGTGACTTCTTTGTTTCTGTATTAGCTGCCCCCATCACTAATCTGGAAACTTCTAGGTCATTCTCACTGTGGCCAGACTTTCTACTATTCAAATTCAAATTGATTACTCTTCTATTTGACATCATAATGTTTCCTTAAAATCTTGTTGAGCATTTAATTATGCAATTTGTGGCCCATATAAGATAATATGTATTGTAGCTATGTGGTTATATTTGCATGTATATATATATATATATACATATATATATATATGTGTGTGTGTGTGTGTGTGTGTGTGTGTGTGTAAGTGTATATGTAGGCCAAAACATTAAATAACAATGAGTAGATGTGGTGGTGCACTCTTATAATCCTAGCACTTGAGAGGCAAAGGAAGGCAGATCACTGTGAATTCAAGCCCACCCTGATCTACACGGAGAATCCCAAGCCAGCCAAGCCTACATATGAGAATTTGTCTCAAAATACACTAATAAAGAAAATAAATGAATAAATATACCAAGCACTAAGTACCACATGTAACAGATGTGAAATTACTACTTTCANCATTTCTATCTATGTACATCCCTCTTAGTTTATTTTTTNGTCCCTGAAATATANACTATCATGAACTTTGTGTTTATAATCCCCTTCATTCTGTTTTTGCTTTAAGTGTGTGTGCTTTTATTCTTGAGCGATGCATTATTTACTTTATTTTTGAGATTTGAAATTGTAATGTAATCATACCATAAGCAATTATTCAGCAGNGAAAATGAAAAATTTCAATTACACATAATACCATTGATGAATGTTAGAAACATAATGCTGAATAAAAAAGCAATTAGTAACTGCACATATACTATGGTACCATTTTTATTGTAGTGCATTTTAATTACTTTTTACATGTATGGCTTTTTTTCTGTGCTACACATTCCTTCAGGAACAAATTCATTTTAAACTTTTGTTTGTAATCTTGACATTCCCCTAGCATATAACATAGTGCTTGCTACATCAAACTTTGTCAATACATATTTGCTAAATTGAGTTGGACTTATTAATCCACATTCATTCTGATTTAAGATTGCCTCTTGGATGCTAGGCTATCATCTGACGTTTCCTATTTTTATTTGGCTCCTGATTTCAGTCCCCTTCATAGCCCAATATTGCTCNATGTAACGTACTTTGGCAAACCTATGTCCTTCTCTATGTCTAACTTTGCATCAGTCCTGTTTAGAGCCTTGCTGCTCTAGTGTCAGGAAGAGCAGGGAGATGAAGTGTTTCCCATTCATTTTTAAAGTGTAGGACTCTGGTTCCTTCTCTAATAATAATGTCTGGTGTGAGCCAGTGTCACGAGTAAGAACAGCTCTGAAGAATGACACTGCCTCATCTCTGAGGATGTACCTGTGTGTTCAAGCTCTCATTCCCAATGACTGGATCCTTCCCTGAGCAGCAGCAGCAGCAGCAGTGCAGTGCAGGTCTCCTTGGAAGCGAGTGGCATATGATACCTCCCCAAATTACTCACAGATAGCTAGAGTCACACACACCATCAGAGGGGTCACAAGGATAATCACCACCAAAAACTGCCCAGTGCAAGAATTTCCTTCCACAGCTGCCATGAAGTGTTCAACTTTACTTGAACTTCATCTAAAGCATAGAACTCAGTAGGTTTCAGCTAATATTTTGTTCCTGAATGATTCTGAGAAACAATAATGCCTTAGAAGCTGGGATTTCTTTTGATTTCCTGCTTCATAAGTGAATATAGTAACCCTCTGGAAATCTCATGGCCTCAGCTTCCTAATCTACAAATGANTGGGGAAAATGTACCCACCAATTTCCCTTACATATTCTGGCTCCTCAGTGAGTATTGGTCTACTTTGTTGTCCAACTTTTTTCCTGAAGATACCACCCAGATACAGTAGTTTTGTTAGTTCTCTCATTTATACACTATGCAAACTCTGACTTTTTTCACTCTGCTTCAAATGGAATGGTGCTTGCTGTCTCTGACACTCCAACTCACACATTCTTTCAAAGGTTATATTAGTGAGTGCACTGTGGCCTCTTCTGCCCACTGCTCTCCCATTATTACCATAGTTGTCAAGTAGCAGTAGTCTTGGGAAAGTTTCCCATTTAGTGTGGACACAGATTGAAGAAAAAAATAGGAAACCATGTAAGGAAGCATCAAATAAATGAACATGACTGCAATGTTCTGGGAACCAAGGCTAATCTCTNGATTCTAAGGATAGGCTGTGTCTTCAGGCAACCCACTTTACCCTATAGTGGTCATTATTTTTCCCATGGCACTCGTTTTGTTTTCCATCTCTATAATGAATCTAAGAGTATTGTATCAATTGTATAGTCTAAAGATAAGATGAGAAAAGCACATTAAACAATGCTTTAGAGACTTGGATATTTGCAATCAATTGAGAAATGGTAGTTACTTAGTACAATGGCCCTGGATTCTCATCTATGTGGTGTATCTGAGGAAATTACATCAGCAACTTGAGGCAAATAAACCAACACTCACNTTGATTATTCAGTTTAATTACTAAAGATATCCTTTGTTAAAAGTACCACATCATTCCTATTATTCAAGTCTAAAAGCTGCAAATTTGTGAATTCCATGAGAGGCCACTCTGTTTCCAGGTTTACTGGAGACACTGCACAGTTCATTGTGGGTGTGCTTTCTTTGACCATGGGCATTTTGCCTCTGCCATCTCATGATGCCTGTGAAANCTCCCAATGAAGAAAAGTATCCACTTTATTTGGATGATTCTATTCTTAGTCCTGAGTTAGCCTGAGACTATTTATTAATTATCAGAGAGTAGTGGATGCCTTGTCCAGAGAAGAGCTTAGTTGGGTTATCCCTCATCGTTCTAAACCTGGACTCAACATCAATTTCTGCACACCCTCTTAATATCTGAGACTCAATCTACATGGAATGGATGAGTTGAGGACTTTTTGTAATTATTTCTTGTTGAGTTTGCATACAATGCACTTACTGCAGGATAAGGAACTGCCATTTGGGGTGTTCAGCTATGCCCCCTTGCAAAAGGATCATTCCAGCTGTGCTTGTTTACTTTATACCACCTCAAGGAGAGATGGGGAGGGTTGCAAAGCCCTCACCTGAGTCTCCAGGCCCTCTACACCCACTGCATGAAGTTCTGCCTTAATTGCACATGGCCTTGGTGAGGGGCTAGATTATGTATAAATGAGAGAAGATTGAAGTCGACTACAGTGAAGCCCCCATGCCTACTGGGAAAGGCNTTCCAGGTAAGGACTGATGGGAAGGAGGAGCAAGCACATGTGTGTAAGGAACCCCTTAGCTNTGGTCTGTGAGGAAGCCCAGGAAACTAATTGGTTCCCCAGACTGAACTCTGGCNAGATGATGGCTTTGTCCTTGGGAACTTAGGAAAAAGGGTGGGTGTTGATTACCTCTTCCCCTTTGGAAGGAATTTTAGCAACATAAGTTTATATATAAAAGAATGCACTAGGTCATAAAAATTGATATAGTATAGCTTTAGAATTAAGGTTTAAAATCTCACACTCTCTGTAGGTATTTAACACACAGTATGCCAATCCAATGTTGCAAACTTTGTAAAGTTGTTTCTGGCATACTGTTTTTTTACCTGTCTCTGGAATTCTGGTTTTCTGCTAGGTTAGAAAGTGATAGAAGTAATTACCTCTTCCTTTCCAATTTGTTTATTTAAAAACTAGAATAGTTTTTGGGTTGTTTTTTCAACCTTAATATCATTATCATAATAATNATGATCATAGTAATAATAATAATAACAATAATATTTGGCTTTCTTCACAGGTAGAAATAAAGAACAAATTAGAAAAACAGTATGTTAAACCACAACTAAAATACTCATACACGTTATCATGTTTAACTATACGTCAAACTGACGTCTCCTTTAAAATTTGGATTATAATCATCGAAAGGACAGGAGCCGGTTTTTATTCTCTTGGAATATTATATCCAAAATACAAAGAGACTAATTACCACTTAGTATATTTCATAATAAAGCATTTCTGGCATTAAAATCACGACTTGGGAGTGGGTTGGGACAGGGAGACTGGAGGGGCGAGAGGAGGGAAGAGGGGGATCTTTGATTGGTATGTAAAATGAAGAAAAAAATTTTCTTAATAACAAATATTATAAAAAAAGAACCCAAACCATGCTCTAATATATGAAAATTTAAAAAATATCATGACTTCAGCTTTGCTTGAGTAGTAAAATAAGTTGGACATCTATAATAATGAAAAATGATTAGAGAATCATTTATGCTAGCATTGATATTTTCAAGAACAAATTTTCAGTGCATAATAATGAAATTCTTTATGAATGTGGACATTGGTTTAGAATATGAATGATAGCAGTAATTGATTATATATATATATGTGTGTGTGTGTGTGTGCATATGTATGCACTTTAATATTTTCTTAGATATATTCACAGGAAGCAGACAACAATGAGTTACTGAGTACCTGAATATTTAAGGGCCATGGGAGGTTCACTGTAGCTCAGACACCAACATTAGATGTAGCATTTCAGGTCCTTGGACTGGGGCTTTTATTTTTATTTTTTCATTATGATTTCTCAAAGGTGCTTGATGTCATCTTATAAAATAATTAACTCACAATGTATNCTCATATCAAACGTGAGTTCTTATTCACTTTTTGTTAATGTTAAGAGAACATTCAAAGTAATTTATCGTCATTATTGCATTTCCATCTACATTTCTCATTATACTGTGTTCTAAGTAGCCTTTCCTAAATATATTACTCGCTTTTATTCAATATATACTCTTTAGTGTTATGCCTTGAAGGTTTTCCTCTTGTCTTCCCCTCTTTTGGTCTCTGTATCTCAGTTATTCAGCTATACTCAACCAAATGTTATATTGTGCCGAGCACATCTCAAAAGTAACCTTAAATCTTACTTAAATGCCCTGATTATTATAACCAATNAAAAAATTCCTAGAAGATCCAAGTACTGAAAACTCCAAACGCAACTACTTCACTCTTCTCTTAAGAAATTCCCTATCTATCACGAAAACCTTGTTTTGGCCCTAGATGACTGACTGGAGATCNGGTTTTAGAATCATGTTCTCTGCATTATGCTTTACTGAATATTGCATCTGNAAGATGTTCCTCAAAAATAGTGTTTCACAGGCATAGTTCTGGATTTTTATACGCATATTAGGATTCACAGGCACACATATGCATTCAATTATCTACAGTGTCTTCTCAGAAAAGGACCAGTTAAGCTTGTTCAAGTTTCTATTTCCTTAAGCATATCTGATTTAATCCATTTCTGATATNCAACTCATCAGAAAATACTTTGGTAGCACCATAAAAGATTATGAATTTAGGAACTGTGCCTTATTTATGTTTATTTTTAATGCTTACATAGGTCTCTGCTATGTCTAGGGCACTAGATGCAGAGACCCACAGCCAAGCATTAGGCAGAGCTTGGGGGAACCTGGCAGAAGAGGGAGAGGAAAAATTGAAGGAGCCAGAGTGATCCAGGACACCAGGAGAACAGGGCTCACAGAATCAACTAAGTAGGCCTCATAGGGGCTCAGAGAGACTGAAGCAGCAACCATGGAGCCTGCATGGGTCTGAGCTAGGTCCTCTGCAAGCATGCTGTGGTTCTTTAACTTGGGATGTTTGTGGGACTCTTAAGAGTAGGAGTGGGGGTATCACTGACTCTTTTGTCTGCTCTTGGAACCCTTTTCTTTCTACCTGTTGCCTCATCAAGCCCTGATAGGACAGTGTGTGCCTATTCTTGCTGCATTTTCTTATGCCATGTTTGGTTGATATTACTGGGAAGCCTGCTCTTTTCTGAAACGAAATGAAGAAGCTGGGGAAAAGGGAGGTGGGGGGCTGGGAGGAGTTGGGGGAGAGGCTGAAGTTGAGATAGATGAGAGAACAAAAAAACAGAGTGAATAACTGAAATGAATGNTGTGTGTTATTGACGTATTTCTTAGATATGCCATTTCTCCAATGTCATAATTCTCATTTAAGGTTCATCCACATATCTTACCTTCTACACAAGCATTCATGCATTCTCTCTGTGTCTTTCTCTTTGTGTCTGTCTATTGGTCTCTGTTTCCTCTGTCTCTGTCTGTCTGTCTTTCTCTTTCTGTCTGTCTGTCTGCCTTTCCCCAGCTCCACCTCAAATCCGAGGTATATTTTGGTGCCTTTACAGCCTCTTAATATTGGAAGCCAGAGAACTATTGCTTACCGCCCCCCCACCTACGCCCTCTTGCCGGACTGAACCTCTTGCTTGTGATACTTACCAGATTTATTTAGCCTCCCTTTCTATCCCTATCAACTCCCTAACATTTAAAGCCAGGAAACACTTGAGTTCTTTGTCATGAAGTATTATTCTGTGTACCAGAGATGTTTAGCAATTTCAAGTCCTCNGTTCACAGATGCCAGGTGCAAACTTCCAGTTACACAAACTGAAAAATGTCCCCTGAAATCCTATCCTTATCTTCTGCTAACAAATTCTGATCAAGTACTAGACAGGTAAGTTAATCACTGAAAAAGGTCAGCAGTTAAGAGCACTTTTTGCTCTTACTAAGGAACTGGGTTCTGTTCCCTGCCACACATAGAAGTTATGAACCATCTGTAACCCCAGTTTCAGCAGATCTGATGTCTTCTTCCAACTTTTCTAGCAAATAAATGCATGTGCTCACAGGCACATTTGCAGGCAAAACACCCAGAAGCATACATTAAAAATAAATTAAAAAAAATATTAAACCTCCAATCAGAAGGTCTTTCTTTGGTGGTGTTACTTATTCTTCCTGGTACCAGTTTCAGGCCAAGAATCTGTGATTAGACAAGTCATAGTCCCTAGAGGAAAACCTACTACTCTTACTCTACTGAATAGACCTACTAATAAATTGACTTTTAATGTCTTGTTGTTATACATAGATTAATGCATCTCTTAGGACCTTATCAGAGAAGCTTCTACTTGCAACAGATGATGATTAACACNGAGACCCATAACTTACCCAAGTGCAGGGGACAAGAAACTGCAGAACACTCAGCATTAAATGGGACTCTACANCATAAGTCCTCCTCCCAAGGATCAAGGATCATGTAGACTAGTTGGTGGAAAGACTGCAAGAGTCAGAAGTGGNGGGTGAATTAAAGGAATCTGTTTTCCTGACACAGCAGGGCAGCTTCACATAGGAGCACACTGTGGTTGTGATAGCATGCACAAGGCCANGGCAAGCTAAAGGCAGACCAAAACTTGAAGATAGGCAGAGAGAGTAACACAATTATATTATTTAAAATGTACTTAATGCATTTATATCTATTGCAATTATATTTAATTTATATACCTAATACAAATACATCAGAGTTAAGAAACAAGTATGCAATGCAGAGAAAATCTAATATGAAAATGTGCAGCTTGTACAGACTGGAACACTTGTATATTATATTGGAGAGTATTCCTATGATTCACCAGTTTTTATTATAATTACTGTGCAAATTCTTCTTGGTAGGCCTTGTGGGATTTGGAAAGGTAGAACAATCAGAATCCTTTGCTCAGTAGTT
The DNA here is from genome assembly GCA_001675575.1 of Neotoma lepida. Taxonomy (NCBI): domain Eukaryota; kingdom Metazoa; phylum Chordata; class Mammalia; order Rodentia; family Cricetidae; genus Neotoma; species Neotoma lepida. The sequence continues at coordinate 59,395 of LZPO01097689.1, forward strand.
TTCAAGAAATAGTATGTGCAGAAATGTGAAGGCGAATTTTTTGGTTAAGTTGTTTCTCCTGAGATATATATTCCTTGTGTCTAACCAAGTATGGAGAAGAGAGGTAGATATGAAGTCCCACCCATAACCAAGAAGCTATTGGTAATTGATAGCTGCCAGGAGATGGAGAGTCAATTTTCTTTGTGGTGCGGCTTTTGGTAAGCTGATCATATTCCAGTGAAAGGCCACACATACAAGAATATAAGGGTAGCAAAAATTGTACTTGATCCTTAAGGCAAAAGAGAAAACAAGTTGTGGTGGATAAGGAAGGGGGNTTTGAGCTTGGAGAGGTATGAGAGGAGGTAAACATGACCAAAACACAGTTTATANAATTATCAAAAACTAATCAAAATTTTCCCCAAAGAAAAAAATTAAATCACTAGTCTGTAACCAACCNCCATCTCTCCATGTAAACTCAAGTGTAGTATTGATTGGCCCTCATGCATGTTAGGCATTAGCCTACAGTTTAGATGCCATGATGATCATCAGATATACTAAATGGCCTCAGTGTAGACACAACCAAGAGATATCTCAGGAGAAACAACTTACCACAAAATCCACTATCGCACTTACACAGTTCTTCCCACAATATTTCTTGAAAACTTCCCAGCAAAGGGTTTCTATTGTTCTACCTTTCTACAACCCACAGGACCTATTGGAAAGAATTTGTACAATAATGACACTAANAATTGGTGAATCCTAGGAATACTCTCCNTTATATTACAGACATTTTCCACTCTGCCTTGGCTGTACATTTCCACATTAGCATTACCTCTGTGCTTTCCACTTGTTCCTTAACTCCCGTGTATTTATAGTAGGTATGTAAACTGAGTGTAATTGTATTACTTAAGTGTATTATTTAATAATATAATTGTGTTAATCTTTCCATCTGTCTTCAAGTTTTGGCATTTTAGTATAATGCAAAACGCATGAGCTTTGAGGATCCAAAAGA
>LZPO01097690.1:23891-38662 GCA_001675575.1 Neotoma lepida
TGCATGGGAGTGGATGTATGTGAGTGTGCATGGGAGTGGATGTATGTGAGTGTGCATGTGACTGTGTGAATGGATGTGATGACGTGTGAGTCTGTGAGTGTGTGTATGTATGTATGAGTGTGTGTATGTGTGTGTGTGAGAGAGAGATCATACTGTTTTTCCTTCTTTCCTCATCTTATCATTTTAGGCAGAACTCCTGGATTAAAGGGTGAACACATTGCAGGCTTTTGATGCCCTTTGCCAAATTGGCCTCTGGAGTGTAGGTTTTCCTACAGCCTTGCCAGCACTCGCTATTATCATTCACTTTTATTTTCTAAGTGGATCGAGTAAATGTCCTCTTACGTTATTTTAATTGTCAAGTCTTTTATTGCTATTGCAATTGTGCGTTGTATATGATTGATCACCCTTGGCATTTTTTGTTTGGGTTTACATGAGGTGATCCTTGAGTATTCGACTTTGTGGGTGCCTTTTACCACTTTTCTTTGGAAATGCTCTTGGTTTTTAGAAGACCCTTACAATAAGGGCAGTAAATCTTTGTTTTTCATGTAGTTTGCAAGTATTTTTTTAAAAATTAGTTTGTTTTGAAANTTTGGTTGTTTTAACAAATTATCTCTGTATTTTGGTTTTATCTATGCTTTCGGGTCATGTATTCAAAGACCTTCCCTCAGTGTTCACCTGGATTTGTGTAGTTAGGTAATGGCTTTACTTTAAAATGCACACAACCTTAATACATAGAGTCTTGGTTTGGCATAANATGTGGGATAAAGGTCTGTTTTCCCTCAAAATTTAGTCATGTGACTGGAATATGTGGATTCTTTTTTTTCTTTTCCTGACTTCTTTCCTATCTTATGGCCTTCTGATGATTTTCAGTTTTCCACTCTGTAGATTTCCATGCCATTCTCACCACTGGGAGGCTTTTCATGTAAACTGGAGACTTTTCTGGATGTTCTGCTCTGTCTTTGGGTTGAAGATCAGGCCAGTATTCATCTTAGTTTCTGTAATCCTGATAGAAAGTCCTGATTTTCCTTATTTGATTTGAAAAATGATGCACATTTTTNTTCAAGATGAACTCAAGAGTCATTTTGTCATATTAAAAAAAACCAACAAACTCTTAAGATTTCGTTTGGAATTGCACTAAAGATCTAGTAGGTTGAGGGAGACAGACATCATCATCACGTGGACTGTTGTCATGGGGAATCAGGGAAATGCTTCATTTGGTCATGACTTTTTTTTTTTAACTAAGGATTTGCTGTTAATCTCATGTGTTTTTACAGTTGTTTATTCTTAAGGTATTTAAATATTAACATATGTATATGGTATTACATATATGTAAAGTTTATTATTATTCTGGAAACTCTCACTCCATATTATCTCTAGATTGTTTTTGCTGGTTTACGTAGAAATGTGTGCTTCATATTTATCTTGTAACTAGCCATCTTAGTATTTCTGATAGCTTTTTAAAAAATTTTTAATTTATGTGCATTGGTGTTTTGCCTGCATGCATGTCTGTATGAAGATGTCAGATCCATTGGAATTGGAGCTACAGACAGTTGTGAGCTGCCATGTAGGTGCTGGGAATTGAACCTGGGTCCTCTGGAAAAGCAGCCAGTGCTCTTAACCATGGAACCATCATCTCTCCAGCCCTATGTCTGAGAGTTTTTTCCATTGGCTTCTTTTTATTCTTTTGGCCATTTCCCTCATGCCTGGGAAGACTGGAATAAGGCATGAATGAAGTGCAGATGTTTTTTTCTGTGTGTGTTTGTTTTTGTTTTTAATAAGCTGAAAATAAAAGAAGAGGGAGTCCTCTCCCTAGGACTGGTAAGGCCTNAACTTGGATGGAGTAGCTGTTTCTTCTGGATGGAATACCGCAGCTGATCAGGCTGGTAACAGATCCTGGCTGACACCCATGGACACACTGGTAGCCACACAGTGGTTTAACTGCCTCNTGTGCTCTGACACTGCCTCCTTAAAAGGGAGTTGGAGCATGCTGGTTGATCAAGCCCTCTGAGTGCGNATTCTCACCCTTTCCGCTATACACCTAAACCTGTATCATGTTTTTCATCTAACTACTCTTCCTTTCCCCTCTCCCCTATGAAGTCACAGCCCTGTATTTCTTGTTCTTCTTATACTAGAGTTTCTAAACTGTATTGTGGCACCTGGGCTCATCACTGGAGACATAAGAAGTACCTGCTCTGTGAAATTTCTGATGTAACTTCCTATGTCATTGAGGAAGTCATCAAATCCCTCTTGTAACCCTTCCATGGCCTAAACCCTTGCTTCCTTCCACTCCACTCTTGCCAGGATTGTTCTCTGCCTGCAACTCTGTTCCTATGAGCTATGCCCACACTCCTCAGCCTTTACCTAGCCTGCCATCTTTGTCTAACTTAAAACGAAGCCTCCATTCAACCTGTAATTATTCTCGCCCACCTCCTGTATCATTGCTGTACTCTGAAATCCCAGCCTCTCCGCGTCTCTACCTTTTAACCCAGTTTCAACCCTTATTTTGTTGTTCACACTGAAAGGAGTACACTTTGCCCCAGACTTGAGATAAACAGCAATTAATAAATCATTTTACTTTTAAATCTATTGTTTTTAAGAAAACAAAAACANTCTAAGGGCAGAAGCATCATTGTAGCTAACGAGCTTATGCTTGTATGAATGTATTAACCTAAATTCCTGTGACTGTCTTCATTACTACTTAAGGAAGTCATCATTTGATGAATTAAAAATATCATAAGTGGGAGCCATCCCGGTGGGTAAANTTCTTGCCTTTTAAGCACGAGGACCTAACTTCAATCTCTAACATCTTTGTACAAAAAGCTCCAAATGGGGATGTATGCTGCAGGAGGTGGCAACAGGAGGGTTCCTGGGGCTTGCTGGCTAGCCAGCCTGGCTGAGTTAGTGAGCCTCAGACCCCAAAGATAGACCTTGTCTCAAAAAATAAGGTGGACAGCTCCTGAGGAATGAATGAGGTTGACAAATTCTCTCTCTCTCTCTCTCTCTCTCTCTCTCTCTCTCTCTCTCTCTCTCACACACACACACACACACACATACACACACATATATATTTTTATATGCATACATATATACGTATATATGTGAATGATGTGAATGAGACTTCTTAGAGGAATTTGTCGGAGGTCATTTGGATGAACGTGAAAACATGTCTAAATATGGATACTGTCTTAGTTACCTTTTTGCTCCTGTGACAAACCACCATGACCAAGGCAACTTATAAAGAAAGCATGTAACTGGGGTTATTGTGTCAGAGGGTTAGGGTTCATGATGGCGAAGCAAAGTTACAGCAACAGAAACAGCTAAGAGTTTACATCTTGGGCTGCAAGGCAGAGAGAGAGAGAGAGAGAGACAGAGAGAGACAGAGAGAGACAGAGAGAGACAGAGACAGAGAGAGAGAGGGAGAGGGAGAGGGAGAGAGAGGAGAGTTCATTGGGAATGAGTGTGTGCATGTATCTTTTGAAACCTCAAAGCCCAGTAATCTTTAACCAGGCCACACCTCCCAATCTTTCCCAAACAGTTCCACCAACTGGGGACCAAATATTCAAACATATGAGCCTACGGGGGCCATGCAAACCACCACAGACACTTACTTTATTTCTGTGTTGTACAAGTTGTCCTTTGGTGCACACAGGCATGCTGGATGCAGAGGAATTCTCAGCTAACTGCTGACAGGCTCTGATCACCCTTTCCCAAGCCTCCTATGGAGTCTCTTTAGGATGCATCAGGTATTGTTCTGAAATATGCGCAGAATCACAGAGTCCTNGTCTTCTCAAGTCGCAGTAGATTGCTGTTTCCTTACAAGTAGACCTACTGTTAAGAGTGACTTCTAGAAAGTCAGTGTGTCTGAGCAGGAAGGGACCCGAAAAGTCATCTATTGCAACCTCTCATTTTGTAGAAGAGGAAACAGAGACCTACATTTAGTGGCTTGGAGATGAGTTCATACCTCCTAGATGGAGTAAATGTCCCATAAATGTGAGTTGTCACTCCTGTCATGACTCCTGGTAGCAGATCTGGACAGACACCTGAAGGGACTCTGGCCAGCTTGAGCATGGCGGGTATGACTAGCACGGCTCTGGCAGGCCTTGCCCTTCTCTCCTATTCCCTCTGCCTTGCTAAAAACCATTAGATTACATTCCTAAAGCTAACCACCAAGGTCTGTTCCCTTATCTGGCCACTTCCTCCTCCTGAGGCTGACTACCAAAGTCCAGCAATCAGAAGCTCCCTTTGGCTCACCTAATTAACATGCCCAATTAAAATTAAATAACTCANCCTAACATGGGGTTTCCCATTTTACCTTTATAAACCACCATTTGCTTATGTGCCATGTCTGTCTCCCTCTATCCAGAGGCTNTCCTTTGTCCCTCCAGGACAAATACCCCTTCTCCCTTTCCGTTGTCCCCTCCCTCTTCTCCCTCGTCCCTNATCTCCTTACCACTGCATCCTAGCCCATTCTAACACAGACCTCCCCTTTTTCTCTTCTAACTTTTTTTTCCCCTCACCTTAACTTTTCTTCCCCTTAATAAAGGATCTCTGTAAAAACAGGTGTTTGGGTGTGGTCTGTGCCTAATCCGGGGTCCAGGAGGAAGCCCCCAGTGTTCTGGGGTCTCCTTCAACACCCGGNTGTCCTCATCCAGCACTCTGGTGGGTACAGAGCACCTTGCACAGCCCTTGGTTCTGGAGACCTGACTAGAGTGATGAAGGCTTGAAGAAAGGACAGCCACACAGGTGAACGGAAAAGCTGGAATAGGGTGCGCCAGGCTTGCTCTGGTGGCGGGCATCAGCTCCTCAACAACCCGGCACCTTACCACACTGCTGATGCACAGCACAGAGGGAAGGAGTGAGGTCTCAGTAGGAGGCCTCTATTAGGGGAGCAGTCTCAAGCTATNAACGACCTGGAGGAAGAAGCTGCTAGACACTTTCTGTACACATGGTCAACACCTCCAAGCAGAGCAGAGGAAGGCTTTGGCCATTCTCATGGGTCTGAGAGATTGGTCCTTACCAGTAATACACATGCACTCAAGTCTTCCTCCAGTCCCATGACTAAGTGCTTATTTCCTACTTTTATAGGGGAGAATGCATTTTAAAAACTTGAATTAAAGTAACACTAGTGACAGTCACAGTGCCCAACACTGAGCGCCCAGTGCTCACTTCTAGGCTCAGTTCTGCATATTTGTGGTTTAACTTAATCAATTTAGTCGTCACAGTGCCCTGTGACTTTCATATTTTTGACAGTCTCATTTTACACAAGTTAGTGAAACTTGCCTGTGANGACACCGCCATCCATGGACTGTGCTGGGTCTAAACCCTGCTCTGACTTTCAAGTTTGTGTTCTTAATGTTTTAAATTACAATTTATTTTTATTGTGTTTTTGGGTGTGATGTAGAATGTGTGTGTGNGCTCATGCAGGTGCCTGTGTACCAGGGCACACTTATGGAGGTCCGAGGACCACTTTCAGTAGTCAGTTCTCTCCATCCATTGTGGGATCTGGGGATTGAACTTGGGTTGTTAGGTTTGTGTGGCAAGTGTTTTTATCCATTGGGCCATCTTGATGGCCTTATGCATTTTTAAATAGATTTAAAANTTTAAAATAATACTATTTCATATTACATTAGAATTGCATGAGATCCAAATATCATTCTCCACAAATAAAGTGTTATTGGGATGCAGCCATGCTCATTTGTCCAGATATTGTTGATAGGATGGCAGAATCGATTGTTGCCACGGGGACCACGCAGCTGGCAGAGCCACAGTGTTTACTATCTGGCTTTTATGGGGAATGCTTGCTGGTTCATTTCTGTATTCCTCCCTAATGNCCCACACTTAAAAAAAATTCCATTAGAGCATAATCGTGTGTGTTTAATAGGGCTTGTCTTTTACATGCAGCTTAGTTTGGTAGTTTTGATTGACAGGTCCACTAGGTGTTGAATCTAAGGGTTTCCCTTAAATTACCTGTNTTTTGTCTTTCTCAGTAGACTGAAGGATTTGTTTGTTTTTCTGTTTTGCTGGATGCTGTTTCAAGACTTGACTACAGCCTGCTTTGCCCCATGGCAGGTCTGTGGTTTCCATGGTCCTCTCAGCCATTAATTGAGCTATTTTTAAACCTCGAGCATTTGGATGCAGAAATCACTCTGTCTTCTTTCCTTTGCAGTGGTTTGCTGTCTTCTGACTACGTGGAGATTCACTATGAAGATGGGAAACCGATGTATTCCAAGGTATAGTACAGGCCAGACCTCCTGCAGCGTAAAGTGTATCCGTCGTAGAACTGACCAGTACATACTGCATTATTCTGAAGTCTGTCAATAAGATCACCCAGCTGTGCAAGNGAACTAATTTACTGAAGAAGAATTCATGAGAACTTAAAAAGCTGAGGCAACATTTGATTCTGTATTCTCAGGACCATAAGGGAATTTTATTGTTTAGATTTTAATTCATTACCTTATTGAATGATCAGATGAGCGTCACTGTTCCATACCAGCACCATAAATACCATTCCAGTATCCCTTTTCTAAGATACTTGGGACCAGAAGTCTTTTGGCTTTAATTTTTTTAAAAAAAATATTTGCACATACAAAGTGATGTTTGGGTATAAGGTTCTAGTTTAAACACAAAATTCATTTATGCTTCACCTACCCTGTAGACACACAGCTAAGGTAATTTTGTACATTTTAGATAATTTTGTTTATGAAACAGTTTTTTGGTATGGAATTTTCCACAAATGCTGCAATGCTGGCACTCAGAGTTTTGGAGACTTTTGATTAGGGATGCTCAGCCAGGCTTTCATGGCCATGGAATTAGAATTATAAGACTTCGTGAACTCTTATAGTGATGGTTTAGTGCAAGCGACTGATGCCCAAGGGTAGAAAGACAGGTGGGGAAATGAGACCTAGGGGGCTATTCTTTTTTTTTCCCTTCTTGTGAGTCTGTGTAACCCAGATTGGCCTCAAACTCGAGGTTCATTTGCCTTAGTCTCCTGAATGCTGAGATTACAGGCACACANTCTCATACCCAGCTTTATTTCCTTATTTTATTTTTCTTGCCAGGGACCAAACTCAGGACCTTGGGCATGCTTGGCAATGCTCTACCTCTGAGCCGTAGCCCCAGCTCGTCCCCACTTAACCATCACAACAGATCCGTGAGGGGGATGTTCTTATTCCTGTTGTAAACTGAGGCAGAGAGAAGGTAACAAACATGCTCAGGGCCACCATAGGCCTGTTACCCTAAGGTAACAGGTCACCTGAAATTCTTCAGGTGGAGGTGATCTTTTCTTCTGACCATGCAGAACCAATAAAGAACAAATGGAATTAAACAAAAGCAGGAGAGATACTATCGGGTAGTGGGCAGCAAACAGTGATTTCCCTGAGTCAGGTAGAAAACCCATGGAATGGGTACAGAGAAGAAATTATGACTTTAGTGGCTGTCCCGGTGCCACTGAGGCTCAGTAGTGCCCATGAAAACCACAAGAATTGGGCAGCAAGCAAGAAACAAGCAATGGGGCGGGGCGGGGGCCTATAATTTGTATTTTGCAGATGGCTGATCAATGTCATCATAGTGGTGGCACCTTTCATGTGCAGACCCGAGGAGCTGTGAGGCGGAGAGGCCTGGGATAGTCAGGCCGTGTCCTCTCAGCACACACTTATGGGTGGCCGTAATTAGAAACCCTGCCCATGGCCATGGTGCATCTCCGGACTTAGGTCTAATTAGCGGTGGGCACATTTGCAGTGTCCTTTGGCCTTTGGGCTGTTTCCACAGACCAGAGACTTCCACGTGTGTGGCTCTTATACTGTCAGCTCTCTCTTCCAGCAGCATCTGGGAGTTTCGAATCCCCCAAGACTAAGGCCAGGGCAGGGTACCAGCAGTGCCAACTGAAGCGCGGGAATGGCGCTTGCTGGCGTTTGTGCAAAACCCTGCTGCTGGCAGCTGCGCCAGCGCTCTGAGCCCTTGCCCGTGCTGACTCATGAACCTGGAGGAGATCGCACAAGGACTTTTCAGACTCAGCAAATGGGACACCTTTGCAGCCTCAGTAACCTGACCCAAACTTCTCTCTAAGAAGCTCACACTTTTTTTTTAGAAGTACAATAGCTAATTGGCATATAGAGTTCATTTGAGGTACTGCAAATGAGGCCTTTTTATTAATAAGATATTCCAAACCTCCTGTGGTTGTNACGTATTTAAAGCAAAAGCTACATCAACTCTGGCAAAAAGAAGCCATGTTCACTGCAGTTTGATTTTGTGTCCACTTTTTTTCTTTCATTTATGACCTGTTTCCTTTAATAGCTCCTATACCTAAATTTACTTGTCCACAGATAATGGATTAATGGTAACACCCTAATGGTGATATCCTGGTTTTTACATATATGTATATGTATACACACACACACACACACACACACACACACACACACACACACACACACACACACACCCTTAAGCCCCAAGAAGCCACACACATACTCTTGTCTCTTATACACATCTAGATGTGTATAAGAGACAGCACACACACACCCTTAAGCCCCAAGAAGCCACACACATACTCTGTGCAGGATTTACAAAATCTAATGATAGCATAAATGCTTTAGCATGCATGAAACCTATATTTTTATTGGATCATTATTCTAAAAAACTGCATAATGTTCTTCTAACTTATTTGTTATTATTTACTTAAAAATATTAAGTCATAGACATTTAGATTGCTTCTAGCCTTCCCTCATGATTGACCTAAGGGAAAACTTCCCAGATGCAGTCTAAACACAGTGTAATTGCTGAAGGATCCACTTTTAAGAATAAGACTCTCTGGATCAAAGAGTTGTATATATTTTATGACTTTTGGTCATAATGGCAATTTTTGCTTCTGAAATTTATGCATAGTTTTGCATAAATTCACGTTCCCGTTATATAGATAAACCTAAAAGCATTTGAACTTTACAAAGATTGGCTTCTATGATATTTAAGAAAGCTTTTGGGAGGCATACCAGAAAGGGAGATTAATGTGTCGGAGTGGCAAGGTTTCTGCCCATTATGTAAGTTCATCTCACTGTGGGCTGGAGAGATGGCTCAGTGGTTAAGAGTTTGTACTGCTCTTGCAGAAGACCTGAGTTTGGTTCCCAGCACCCATGTTGGATGCCTCACTACTGCTTTGTAACTCTAACTCCAGGGAATCCAAATGGCCTTTTCTGGATTCTACATCCACAGGCACATTCCCACTCCACTTCCCATATACACTTAATTAAAAACATAAAAGATACCTTAATGTTTAGACAAAGGAAGGTACAGACAAAAACACTCCTCTCATTGTGCTGTTATTTGAATAGAGAAGCCTGGAACCATAAACAGCCTATGAGGGCCTTGAGGTAAAATATAGATGTGGATACTTAGAATATTCTGGGACTTGGTATGAAAATCCTGATGCNTGGGTACTCTGAGCACACTGTTACAGTTTTTCCATCTCCTTGCACCAAACAGCCCCTCATTCCCATTCCTAGAGAGGTTAATGTCTTTTATTTCTGCTGCATGAAAGTGGGCTGAAGAGAGAAGTAAATATAGGAACCAGACACACACACACACACACACACACACACACACACACAAATCATCAAGTTCATGGTCTAGGTGGCAGGTAGATGTTTGCTAATGCACATGGAGCAGCTTCTTTTGTGTGCCCAGCCAAGCAGATTTTATTACAGTTCCTTCCACTGCTCCTTGCATGGAGTGCAATACAATATACAATAAAGCAACTTTGTTGATTTCATTTTACTCTTTTAAAAGACAACTTATTTATGTTTTCTTTGGTTTAAACAGGTTTATTGGGGCATAATTTATATACTGTAAAGTACACAATTAAATTGTTTTTACTATATTTGCAAAATTATGCATCCATTAACATAATCTAATTTTAAAACATTTTTCATCACCCCACAAAGAAACGCCTTATCTATTAGCAGCCATTCCCTAGTGGCTCTCCTTCCCATCATAGGTAACTGCTAATCTACTTTTCTGTCTCTATAAATTGCCTATTTGGAACATAAATGAAATCCTATAATATGTGGTCCTTTGTGAGTGGTTCCTTTTTTCTCAGCTTTATTGAAGCATAATTGAAAAATGCAAATTGTGTATTTAAGGTGGGCAACTTGGATTTTATACATAAGAACGTTATGTAGTTGGATTGTGCCAAATGTCATGCTTTGACATGTGTGCACTGGGGAAATGATCAGACATACTGAAGCTGATGAACACATACATCCTTTACTTCCTGTAGTTACTTTTGTTAGTGAGAACATTTAAAATCTACCTCATAGCAGATTTTAAGTATATATTATAGTTACCGTAGTCACTGTGTGGCACTCTCTGTCTCCACAGTCTATTCCACTCACACAGTTAAAGCTTTGTATGCTTTGACNAACATCTCTCCATTTGCCCANTCGCACCCCCCACCTCGTCAACCACTATTCTACCCTCTGACTCCATGAACTTGACTCTCTCTCATGCTACCTCCGAGGGTCAGAGTAGCATTTCTCTTTCTCTGCTGGATTATTCCATGTAGCACAGTGTCCCAGTGTGTTTCGTAGAGGCAGGATTTCCCTCCTTCCAAGGCTGGGTGATATTCCATTGTGGACACATTTCTTCGTTCATGCATCCATCCGTTTCTCCAGCTTGGCCATGGGAATGACGCTGAGGTGAACACACAGTGCAGCTGTCTCTTTGAGATGTAGACTTCCTTTCTTTTTTTAATGGATCTTTGTTCTTGAATTGGCCATGCAAGCTGTAGTTCTACCAACAGTCTACAGATGTTTCTTTTTTCCCACAAGCCACCCCAACATATATTCCTTGCCTTTTTTTTTCACAATGGCCATTCTAGTAAGTGTGAGATANAGCTCACTGTAGTTTAATTTTTCATTTCTGTGATGATCTTAGGTGTGTTTCCAAGTGAGTTAAAAACGTATGTCTATGGGACCATGAAGATGGCTTGGTGAGACAAGAGCACTTGTCTACTAATATAGAGAGTGTTTATCCTCAATGCTCGAGTAAAAAGTCAGGCATGTTTATATGTGATTGTAACCCCAACATTGGGGAATGGAGTCAGGCAGATTCTGAGAGCTCCTTGGCCAGCCAGCCTAGCTAAATCAAGAGACTTCTGGTTCAGTGAGCCTGTCTCAAGGCAATAGGTGGAGAGCTGTAGAAAAGGCATCTGGTGTCCTACTGTGGCTTCTGCATACATGTGTATAGGCTCCCACACACTCCATGCCGACCCTCACCTCTCTTTCACACACACACACACACACACACACACACACACACACACACACACACACACACACACACACACACACACACACACACACACACAGACACACACAGACACACACACACGCACACACACAGAGCCAGGCATAAACATGTCCATATAGAAACAGGCACATAGATGTTCACAGCAGCATTATTTACAACAGTCCAGAAATGCAAGCAACTACAGTGGTCATCAGTGGATGAATGAGTAAAGAAAACGTGATGTATTCACACACACTTAGGACAAGATTCCTGTGTTAAATTTGAATTTAGCCCGTGGTTAAATATGTGCTCCAGGTTCCTCCATGTTGTTGCAAATGGTGGCATCTCCATTTAAAGACTGAACACCACTCCACTGCATTTGTATACAATGAAATAATGTGGACACAGGAAGAAAAAGACTCCATTAGGGATAGTATGAGGATTCTAAAGACGTCAGAACATTAAAAAGAGTAGAATGTGGTTTCTAGGGTCAGGGATCAAGCATTAGGTCAAAATTACCAGTTATGTAGGATGTAAGTGTAGAATCTAGTGTGCAGTATGAGGACTGTTGTCAGTGACACTGTCACATGATGGAAATTTGCTGAGAGAGTAGATTTTCAATGCTCTTACCTAGGTACTCACAAGAGCAACTATGTGGGGGTAAAAAGACACGCCAATTTGTTTGACCAACAATCATTTTATTATATATAACAAAGCATCATGTTCTATACCTCACAGACACACACACACACACACACACACACACACCATTTGGGATATATGTATATGTACTCACACACATATATGTATATATATGTATATATGTGTATGTATATATTCAACAAAAAACTTTAGTTTCTGTTTTAGGTAGAGCACAGGCACCAGGGAGCCAGAGACATATCCCTGCCCAGTGCGGAGAAGGCTTCATACTTGTTCTTTTCCTTATCATATCATGAGCCTGGCTTTCTTGAAGCTCNTTGTGTCTGTGAGGGCTTTGGCAGCAGGATGGCAGGGATGCCATCTGGATGAGTGGGTCCTTGATAGACATGACTCCTGGGTGGAGGTGGAATCAGTGTAGAGCAGAAGGATTTGGAGAGTGAATGCCCCAAGGACCCTGACTATAGTTATCCCTCGCTATCCTGGAGGGATTTGTTCCAGGATCCCACAGAGGACATTCCAGACCATGGATGNTCAAGTTCCCTGTATAAAAGACAGCTGGCTTTGCATACCCCACACATTCTCTTGGATCAATTAAGTCATCTCTAGCTTACAATACCCAGTGCAATATGAGTGCATGTACATAGCTGACTGTTTCGACTCTAAACAGTGGTTCTCAACCTTTGCAATGGGTGTGTGTCAGATGACCCTTTCATAGGGATTGCATAACAGATATTTACATTATGATTCAAAACAAAATTACAACTAGGAAGTAGAAATAAAAATAATTTTATGGTTGGGGGGTCACCACAACATAAAGAATTGTATTCAAGGGTCACAGCATTCATTAGAAGGTTGAGAACCACTGGTTTAGAGAACAATGACAGGGAAGGTGGTTTGTATGGGTTCAGCATAGATACAGTTGTTTAACATAAATTAACATTTTGANCAATCACCCAAACTCTTTTCTGAATCTTAGTAGCCAACCTCCTCATTTTAACATGATTTGGAGGCCAACCTGTAGAACACCCAATTCATCATAATCGGACAGCTAGCCTGATTACTTACTTTGCCATCATCATCATCATCTTAATATCAGTTGCAAGTATAATCGAAGATAGTATCTTAAAATTAATTTATAATTGTCCTGATAGTATAACTAATTACTTTGGTCTTGTAAACCAAAAATGAAGAACTAAATCTTCTCAGGACATCAAGAAGGAAGGACTAACCCCCACCATCAGCACCCAAAGCTGGTATTCTATAAAAACTACTTGTACATAATTTTATTTAGTACAGTAATACATCTATGTATATTGTACATTAAATTATATTCCCCAAGCATATAAGCATGTAATTACCATTAATGAAATAGGACATAACTGACAAACTTACTTAACAATTAATGCTATTACATGGATATTATTTAGGTATTATTAAATCAATGATTATTAGACATTACTGCATTATCTTACANACACCGTTTCAGTCCTAACCCTGCTTGTCCATAGGACTATNCCCTTCGCCATGTGGTCTGTTCGTCTACCATCCTCTGTGAAACCAGCAACCGCCCACCTATGCCCCTCTTCTCGATCCGGGCCCATACCTAAGTTTCTTCGTCATGCTATTGGTTGAATCTGCAGATGCTGACCCTGAGAGTACTGTAGGCTGAGTGTTCCTGATAGGGAGGGGCGGGCACTGCCACCAGCTATGAGGACTGAGTTGGGGCACCTGCACTGGGCAGGGCAAGTTCAGTCCTGTATCTTCTTCTCTGGTTTCTCCCCCACCCCCCGCTTCCTTCCCCATGTTCTTTTTCTCTTTTCCCCCATTATCTCTTCCTTTATTATCATTTAATGAATTTTCGCAGACTGTTTTTCTCCATCTATTTCCTACCTCTCAGCCATATTTGGAATGAGAAGTTGTCATTTTTATGTTTTGTTCCTAGGCCAGAAAGTTTGGGTTTCTACTCTTACAGTAAATTTAAATGGGTCTTTTATAATTTGTATATTCATTACAATATTTTTGTAGGCTTTGAATTAGTAGCTAGCTTAAAAGTTGCTTACTATTAGGTAAATAATGAACAATTTAAGTAATAACAGGGAAAGATTATCCATGCTAGAACATTTATAGTAAGTATAAAATTAAAGTCATTAAAATTTCCAGTTTAAAGTTAAGCTTACTGTTGTTGATCATTCAAAATATTGCCCCTTTTGGCAATATTCTGAAAACATTCTAGAATATGAAAGGAACATGGGGTTAAAAATCTCCCTGTGAAATCCAGCTAGCAGACAANATTGGTTCCTTACATAGCTATTTTAAATTTGAACAATATAATTAATATGAAATATTTAAGTTATATGGCATTGGCAGAGCTGAAGCGGTCCAACACTTTTTGTTAATACACTANTNGAAGAACGTTATTCCCTGTTGAATTTAATGAAGGTAAATTATTAAACTGATACTGGAGTTTCAGAGTCCCCAATTCTCTGAATGTAGTTTTTCTTTTTCTTATTCTGCAGCAAATCCAGGCACATGTAGTCAGTTATAGACATAGACCACTTACTTTTAAAACAAGCTGGTGTACTTTGTTAGTAGGTAAACTTGTAAAACAAAAACAAAAACCCATACCTAAAATAATCATTTGAGGGAAGGGTCTTCATTTCAGTATGTCCCACATCTAAGNCTATTAGTCTGCACAGTTCTTTGAGATGGGCCGTGTCACTTGTTTATGAATGTTTACAAGACCTTAGGTAGCCAAGTGGAAGACCTCAGTTCTCAGACACTGTGAATGTCTAGGTTTACCTGAGTTTCTTGGGCTGAGAAGCTCATAAGCA